>BRDA01080700.1:0-17063 GCA_036984385.1 Crenuchus spilurus | reverse complement strand
AATAAAATATTGACATTTGCCATCTCCACATCATTGCATTCAGTTTTTATTCACAATCTGTTTAGTGTCCCAACTTTTTTGGAATCCAGTTTGTACTTTGATGCAAGTTGTAATGCTCACTGTGACTTTTTCATTTCTATTTAGTTGCAATTGGTATGTGTCGATGGCCCAAAATGCAAGAAAGACAAATGTATGACAATGCAATTGTACCTCATTGTTATAAGACCTTTTTGTAGCCTCAATATACTTTGTTACTTAGAATTCTATATATATATATATATATATATTTACTGAGCCATTATTTTTACTCTGATATATTTACACTATATTCTGTTCTGATTGTCTTCTTTATTGAGCCTCATTGAGATGCTGAAACACTCCTTATAACTTCAATATGAGTGAGCAAGGTTAAAAAGCTTTAGGCTCATGTATAAACGTATCAGTTGTTATGACATCATTAAAATACAGTGAATTCAAAATAAGCTGTTTCCATACGGATCCTTATGGATGGTTGCATTATCAAACCTTATCAATGTTTAAAATGTTTGTAAACAAAATCCATTGTTCATGACATGAGCCATTCAATGGATGGATGGATATTGTTTTTTGGTCTATATTATCTTAGATGCATGCAATGTTAGTGTATACATGCGCACACAGTGATACACACATCAGTGTCCTGTCCGCTGTGGGAGTGAGGGGAATGTATCAGCTGAGTGATTTCTGTTACACAATGTGGCAACTTGAAGCATGACACTGAGCTGTCAATAAATACCTCAACTCAAGCCCCTAAAGCTCCTAGAGTTGATAACATTAACCTGACCAGCATAGTCCAAGTGGGCGGTAGGACAGGTGTCGGTGCACATCAGTTCACACACACACACACACACACACACACACACACACACACACACACACACACACACACACACACACAAAAAAAAAAAACAGCATTCAAACACTGACACAGGGAGACACAGGAGGCAAGACAGGTGTCAGAGTCCATCAGGTCACACCACACCCACATATACACACAAACAAACACAAAAACACTCATACTGGTCTTGGGCCTTCTTGGACTTAGGTCTTCAGATCCATGACTGTACCAGCTCCTCTTATTGACCAGTGTGTCAACTCAGAGAGTATGCAGGTGAAGAAGTGAGGGAGGGCTCAAAGAAAGCAGCAATGCATTGATCCGTTGGATGGAGGAGGCTTCACCTCTCTCAGCCTTTCCTCCACTCACTGCATTCACATCATGCTGCCAGGAGCAGTTATTTCGGACACTTAGATGCTCATGTTTGGGAAGAGAGGCGAAGCAAAGGAAACTGTTCACCAAATCAATAAACTGTGCTAACAGTCCAGCTAGGTTTTACTGCAAGTAAAACTGCAGTACGCCTGAAAAAGAAAACAGCTCCAGGCGCATAGATTTTGAGGTTCTTCAACATTTGCCTGTAGGGGAGCATTATCTGCTACTGAGAAAATGGGTCAGCTTCAATTAAACAGACTCAAAAAGGGTTCTCTACATGCTAGCATGCTTACCTTGCTTACCTTCCTACTTGTGCAGATGTTTGAAGGTGTCCACAAACTAAGCAGGGCAAGAAAGAGTTGTTGAAGCTTATCCATTATAATGCAGCATCATTTACGAGTTTAGTAGATTATCTTAATGACAGAAAAGCAAATTACACTACAGAATATTAATATCAGTTTGTATTTTGTAATATGAATGTAATCCTTTAGAATTTGCATATACATGACCTAAAATTCCGCCAAGAATGGTAACACAACCAAGGATGGTCCCAATTCTGGCTGAAAAAGGAGGAGGGTTGTAGCTGCGAACTACATAAAACCCAGCAATGAAACCGATGAAAAAAATGTATCGACAATTTCTACTACGGCATTCAGGGCAGCCAATGTGCCTGCTTTATGGTTCCAGAACGCTAGTAGGAATTTAGCTATGGACCAAAATCTGGAACATCACTGCTTGGAATTTCTGGATGGGCTACCAGGTCACCCAAAAAGAGATTATTGCCAAAGAACTTTATAATTCTGGAATATCAATCATGGCTTTATCTGAATTATGACTCATTGGCTCTGGACAAATGACCATTGATCCTCCATTGGTCAATGAGATAATGACTCTATTTTACTCCGGTAGAGCTAAACACAAGGCTGGCATCAGATTTATGCTAGATTTGCATGCCAGCCGAAGCGTCATCGCATTCCAGCCTATCTCCAGCCGGCTGGCAATTATTACATTGAATGGAACAGTCAAAACCCACATCCTTTCTGCCTATGCACTGACAGAAGCAAGCCTGGATTCTGCAAAAGACAACTTCTACTGCCAACTTCAAGAAGTGCTGGATCTGATTCCCCAAACGGACTTGATCAAGCTGGCAGGTGATTTTAATGCCCATGTCGGTATAGAGCAAACCGGATGGGAATTGACAATGGGGAAATTTGGGCATGGCACCACCAACGACAACGGCCTTCGCCTCCTCTGGTTTGCCACAGCCAACAATCTGGTCATTGGTAACACCTTGTTCCAGCATCCGCCTAAACACCAACTGACTTGGCGGAATCCATCTGGCAAGGACTTAGCAGTTTTGGATTACGTCCTATCAACGCAAGATTTTGGTCTTCACTACGAGATGTCAGAGCTATGAGAGAACCAGACTGCACATCCGATCACCATCTTGTTCACGCCAAGATCTACCTCAAGCTCCAATGTGCCAAACCAGCGTCCAAACCATCGCCTAAGCTAAACTGGAAGAATCTAATGGATCCGGCGACCAAAACAGACTTCCAAATTAGCCTTGCAAACCGTTTCGAGAATTTGACGGTGATAGACGAAGTGAACAAAGAGGAACAACAAATCTCCACCGCCAATCCGTCACCACACCCGGCCTTGGATATCGGATGACTGCTTGGACCTGGTGGTAAAACGGAAACAAGCAAAGCAGCTCGACCATGATCAATATTGGCAGCTCAGCCGTGACGTTCGGCGGAAGATGAAGGAAGAATGAGACGCTTATTGGAATCAGGTTGCGGAAGAGCTCAAAGAAGTGGTGGCAAAATATGAGCATCGAACTCTAAATCGACTCAGCAGAAGAACCACCTCCACTAATGACAACATCAAAAAGGCAGACGGCACATTTTTTAAAACATCAGAAGAACAACTCGAGCGATGGAGAGAATTCTTTGAAGGACTATACAACCATGACCCGCCAACAGGGCCGCCACCAGAACCACTGGCAATTGACCCGCCTACTAAGATTATGGCTGATACAGAACCAACCGAGGTGGAAGTCAAGACGGGCATCAGTGCTTTGAAGAATGGAAAAGCACCAGGAATTGACCGAGTTACTGCGGAAGCCATCAAGGCCGGCGGAAAAACCCTATCACATCGCCTGCATCTCCTCATTACAACAATCTGGCACTCAGAGCACATATCATTGCAATGGAAGAAGGCGATCATCATCCCAATCCACAAAAAGGATGATAGCCAAGAATGCCAGACCTACCGTGGCATCAGCTTACTGTCGATCATGGGCAAAGTCTTCATGAAGATCATCCAATCACGACTCCAGAAACATCGAGAACAATCAAGTCGAGAAGAACTAGCAGGGTTCAGGAACATCGTGAAGAGTAGGAAAAAATGTAGGAACGTCGTGAAGAGAGCTGGGAACTCATTTGCACCTACAGCAGCGTATTGGCTGCGGAATCGCCTGCATCCAATCGCCAGCTAAGGACCAAAGAAAGAAGAAAGACATGACCAAAAACATCTTAGAGAGATGAACAGAACCAACGAAAACACTAAAAACAAAAAGATATTTGGTCAACATTACAGACAGTGGTGATTGAAAGTTTGTGAACTCTTAAAAAATTTTTATATTCCTGCATACATTTGACCAAAGATCATCAAACAAGTCCTAAAAGTACATAAAAAGAACCAAATCAGACGACTGAGACAAAAATATTATACTTGGGCATTTATTTATTGTGGAAAATAATCCAATATTACATGGCTATGAAAGGCAAAAGTATGTGAACCTTTTCTTTCAGTATCTGGAGTGACCCCCTGGATGTATGGAGTAACTTCAACTAGATGTTCTTAGGTAACAGCTGATCAGTTCATTGCTCTGTACAGAACAGCTTCATCTCTGGGATGTTGATGAGTTAGATGGGATTAAGGTTTGGATTTAAAAACGGGCTGGAGTGTAGTTTCTACTTTCTAGAGATTGGTGGATTTCAAACTCTTTGGAGATGGTGTTCTGGCCTGATGAGCATCAACCATTTTTTTCCCCAGAGGCTCTCAGAAATTTGTTTGTGCCATGATACACTTCCACTGATTTGTTGTGAAGACCAGACTTTTTACTTAAATTACTGTATACACTGTATACACACTCACACCTAATTGTCATGTCATTTATTGAAAACACACGTAATTGTACTTTCAAATTAACTGCTAATCTTAGTAATTCATTTACTGTAGTTACATATATGTAATGTTGAATAATTTTCCTTAACAAATAAATGATGAAATATTTTTAAAAAGTAAATTTAAAAAATAAAATAAAAATTTGCCTTATTTGTTTTAATTACATTCTCTTTTCACTACTTTTATGACTTGTTTGAAAATATAATGTATTTATGTAGATTTACAGGGTTCACAAACTTTCTACTAGCACAGTATGTACTGTGTATATTATACATACAGTATAACAAAATGTATTCACGCTATTCTCCAGCTCACTTTAAAAAAAAAAAAAAAAAAAAAAAAAAAAAAAGCTTGTCACTGTGGTAATGCATCTTTAGTTCCTTTATTTGGGGGAAATAAAAGTCTGATTCTGTTCATGTATTTTCTGTATTTATTTAAGTTATTCACTCATCTGGTCCTGACTCCAAACTTTCATGTTTATTTTCAAAAAGTTATGAAAAGATATTGATGTGTTCCTCTTTAATGAAAAAGTGAATGTACCTTAAAGGTGCACAGTTGATCCTTAAAAACTATATTGTTCCTTTAAGGATACTTTTACATTTACAGAGCACCCTGAGGGATTAAATGTACCTGTGCTGTATTTTTTCTGACACTGTATATGCTAATATATGCAGTATAACAATAGCAATTAACATTAACAATAGCAATTAACAATAGTCTCACTGCTGTATTAAAGGTTATCCTTACAGTTCAAAAAGTGAGCAAATGGTACACTATTGTAGTGATACAAATTGTACAGCAATGTTCAATGAGCGAGCCTTTCTAGAACAGTGGATATTAAACTTTTGTACAGTCTCATATCCCCTAGGTCATTAAACTTCCTACTGCATACATCTTATCTTTTCAAACACACACACACACCTTTATTTCTATGAATTTTGGGGACATTAAATAGACTTACTCAAACCTTAAAACCCTAATCTTAACCCCATAACATGTCTTCCACTTCAAATTGCATTATTTATGTTGCAGAGACCAGTTTTGTAGTCCTGCTAGGAAGAAAGGTCCCCACAACATGAGTGTTTAAACAGGCTTTGTTCCCAAACACATGGCATAAACCTTTTACATACACACAAACATATGTAAACAAACATAAAAATTAACCTAAAATGAAACCTAAATGTAATCACAGCTACCAAAGGTCAGTGCTTCTGCTCTTTACATTTTTTAAAAAGGCAAAAAATGTAATGAAAATATCATATTTCTTCTGAAGACCTACAAAATGCCCCACTTTTACAGATCTGAATTCCTATCATTATGAGGACTTTCAGTCCCCACCAGGGAGAAATACAAGGACACACACACTAACACTTGCATATTGTTAAGAAGCTTTTGTAAGATATTCAGCATTAAATCAATAATCAATCGTTCTGGTCCAACATGTTTTCTTCATTCAACTTGATGACATGACACTAAATGAAATGAAAGTTTTAAAGTTTATATAAAAATCAATAAAGCTGAGAAAACAATGGTAAACATGCTTCTGTGTTACTGTACTATAGATGTGGTTCATCTGGAGTGCTGGTCATAGCAAAGAGAAGCAGAAGGAAGAACATTCTTCACTTTTAATTACAAAGACAGCATCACAGATAGTGGTAATATGAAAACACAAGTTTGTTTGTGTGTTTGCGTGCAGGTGTGTGTGTGCGTGTGCGTGTGCAGTACATTGCAAAAGAAAACAGCTTCAGGCACATACATTTTGAAGTTATTCAGCATTTGCTTGTAGGGCAGGAATGTTCAAACTTTTCTTTTTGGGGGCCAGGAGGACAAAAATATGTGCAGTCATGGGCCACAGACTCATAGGCCTAGAGTAGTACTAAAACTATATAGAGTTTCTTGGTGGTCATGGTACATTTTTGAAGTAGTCCAAAAACCAACACTCCACCAGCTCTGAAAATGTGCTCATAACTGCATTTAAAAAAAAAATTAAAATTAAAATTAAAAAACTGGTTTTGTTTGCTAGTTGTTTCACCTTCTGTTCTCATTCACAGTGCATAACTTTAAAGAGTAGTTTTGTCTCTGAACATTATACTCCTTCATTACAGACCATGTTTCCTGACAAAATTAAACACACACACACTTCCCTCTGAACTCAGTGAACACATATTCATTTTCCCAACCTGCCTGAAGTTTTCTGTATTCTGTCTAATTGCCATTTCTTTGGAGCAGCCATGTCTACACAAAACCTCAGGAACAGTAATGAAGTTGTATTGTTAACGTTTTGCATGTGTGTGTGTGTGTGTGGAGGATTTAAGATGTGGAGCGTTTAGTTTTTACATGATAGCAACACCCAGTGTTCAATTGTTTTTTTTTTTTTACAGCCTGCTTAATAGCGGGCCAACTTTCATTTTGTTTCTAAAATACCTCGAAAGGCCATTCCAAAAATGTTAAGCATCTGTAAATGGCCAGCATGCCAGACTTTGGACATTCTTGCTGTAGCGGAACATTATCTGGTACTGAGAAAATGGGGCAGCTTGAAATAAATACACATAATCCAAACAGCTAAGTGCTAACGCTAATAGCCAGCTAAATGCTAATAACTCACTATTAGATTAGATTAGTGTGATTTGCACACAACAGAATTTGACCTCTGCATTTAACCCATCCATGCAGTGAAACACACACACTAGTGAACATATTAGGCTGTGAGAACATGTGCTCAAAGCCATGGGGAGCCTTGTCCATGGTGCCCGGGGGAGCAGTTGAGGGTTAGGTGACTTGCTCAAGAGCAATTCAGTCATGACCTGCCAGGGGAACGAACTGGTGACTTCTGCAAATCTGTTCTTTTATCATTCTAACTGCATTTACAAATACATTTAAACAGTTACACCAGTATCATTGAGGTGGTACAGTGAGTTGTAAAGATTGAATGTCTATTGCAAATAGATAATATATACATTATTAAGAGAGTACATATATGTGAGGTAGCAGATATAAAATATATGAACATTGTAGAGGTACAAGGGTGCAATTAAAATAGCAGTGCAATGATATAGTTTGAGTAGCAGTGCAGAGTTCATTAGGGTCACAGCCTCTGGGAAGAAGCTCTTCCTGAGCCTGGTAGTCCATTTTTGTCCCTCAAACTACAAACAATGTCAATGTACCCTTAAAGCTATAACATTGTCCAGTTGTGTACTTTAAAGGCACATACATTCACTTTTCCAGGAGAAAGGAGCATATTTGTATCTTTTCATAACATAGTCTTTTTAAAACAGAAAATGTCAGTAAAGGATGTGTGGAGGCTTTAAATGATGTTTAAAGACACACCCTTGAGGATACCACCTCAATGATAGGAAAGGAGCTGCCCCAGAGATGGTTCAGTACCTTTAATCCTGAGAGTGTGTAGGTACACTTATTCAAGGGTGAAAGATAGAGATTAGAACTGTGTTTTTGTTTATTCCCTAGTGTACCATTATCAGACGACTTTGCAACAGGAGCTGCTGAAAGTGAGAAACTTTACTCATACAAATGATGGTAAACATTGTAGTTGGGAAATATGGTTATTTATTCTTTTCTATCCTACTTATAAACCTACACTTACTGTATTTTACATTTTGAAGGCCACCTACCTTAAAGTGTAGGTCTTCTACTTACAGTGAGGAAAATAAGTATTTGAACACCCTGCCAATTTGCAAGTTCTCCCACTTAGAAATCACGGAGGGGTCTGAAATTTTCATCTTAGGTGCATGTCCACTGTGAGAGACATAATCTAAAAGAAAAAAATCTGGAAATCACAATGTATGATTTTTTAAACATTTATTTGTGTTACTGCTGCAAATGAGTGTTTGAACACCTGTGAAAATCAATGTTAATATTTGGTACAGTAGTCTTTACAGAGGTCAAACGTTTACTGTAGTTTTTCACCAGGTTTGCACACACTGCAGCAGGGATTGTGGCCCATTCCTCCACACAGATCTTCTCCAGATCAGCCAGGTTTCTGGGCTGTTGCTGAGAAACACAGAGTTTGAGCTCCCTCCAAAGAGTTTCTATAGGGTTTAGGTCTGGAGACTGTCTAGGCCACTTCAGAACCTTGATATGCTTCTTACGATTTCTAAGTGGGAGAACTTGCAAATTTGCAGGATGTTCAAATACTATTTTCCTCACTGTATATACACAAGAGATTTAATTATTATTATTATTATTTGGTCAGGGTGAGGGTATGGTGAGGGTAGGGGTGCAATAATAATAAAAAAAAAAATCAATGTTGTAGTAGTTTATTTTAAGACCCCACAGTTTATTTATATGCACACTGTAAACATACAATAAGATGACACTTTATAGTAAAATCAGAACATGAACTACAAATACAAAAACTGTGCAATGTAATTATTATTTTGTTAACTTTTTAAACACCACACATATCTGCGTGGTGGTGCAACAGCACTAATGGTTTTTAGCATTAGATTAAGTTTATTTATTGTGGTATGGCTACGGATCATTGCTGGTTTGCATTCAGACAAGAAATTGTTGCATTTCTAGTGGATATATTTAGCCTACCATACCTACCGATTAATCACATTGTGATTAATACACAAGTTCAATGTCTTCTTCAATATGATATAGTGACTTAAATGTGCTCTACCAAATGGTTGAGCAGAATGTTAAAGGGTTAAAATTAAAGGTTCTAGAAAGGTTTAAGGTTAACAGTTTTGATTAATGCCACATAAGTACCATTTTTAGTTCCTTAGGACGTTCTCACACTTGATTTCAGACCAAGATCTGAACTAAGGTTTGCCTTTCAGTTATATTGTTTACATTTGGTCTGGTTAATTTTAGTGTCACACTGCAGTGTAGTGAGCACACTAAATAACTTTGCATTGTCCCATCTTCATCACCTACTTTGGCTGCATCTCCCTATATTTCAAACTGATTGGTTTGTAGAAACATGTGTATCTTATATCAACTTGTTGTCAGTGAATTTGGCGGGTAGCCTTTCCCTGACAAATTAATTACACAATTACCAATTTCATTAGATCTTATACCAGCAACACCAACTTCAGGCACAGTACTTGAGATAAGTTCAAATTGGCCAAATGCACATACTCATACTTGTCCTCTCCCCATGTACGACCATGACTCATTTTTGCTGTTTTTCCAGTTCTTGTTCTACTTCCTGTATTTGGTCCAAAAAGTCTGAACAATTCAAAAAGGTGTTTACACACTGCAAACTAACCAAACCACGAGTCAGTTGATCGGGACTGAGGCCATCTATTTTGACAAGACCAAATTATGCGCCTTTGGTCTAGACTTTTCACACCTGCTATTTTGGTTCAGAACTGAAAAATGTCCAAAGTAGATGTGAAAGTTCCCTTAAATAACATTTAAAATGCTGCTTTTTAAAGAACCTTTTTTTCTGTAAATTTAATTTATGAATGAAGAATATTTTAAAAGGGTCACTGCCCAGATATTACTTTGTTAGTGGATCTATTCTCCACCATTCTCCGCACTGCAGTGACATTGCCAAGGTAGTAGCATATTAGTGTATGTTCTGAAGGTAAGTGTGTATCAGGCACAGAAGTTTTACTGCTAGATGCAGAATGGTCCATCACCAAAAACTATCCACTCAAGAGCAGCTAGGTGATTAGAAACTGAGCAATGAAGGACAGCTAGATGATGGCCAATAAATTGTGCATCAACTGTACATTAAGATTTTCCAAGTACAAGAAAGGGGTTTCTAATAAAATGCCCAGAGAATGTTTAAAAATGCCAAAAAGAACCTTTATATCTCCACAAGACCAGAGTAATATTCAATTAGAGAAAACCTAATGATCATAACACTGGTTGTTAATATCATCTTTACATGCTCTCTCTTTCTATTCCTAGCATCCCTCTCTCTGAGACAAGCATTTAATGAAAGGGTGAAATTAGTAAGCAAAGGAAACAATCAACCCAAGGGTGTTTCTGTTGTGATTTATACACCTATTATCTCCACAACCCACAGTGTTGAACACAATCCTCCATGCATACACAATCCACCATGCACACTATCTGCTCCAGTAAATGGGCAAGAGGTGGATGAAAAAGTAGCAGCATCAATAACAACAATAAGAAGAAGTTAACTCCTCTGTTTGCATTGTGAGAATGCTTCCATACTGTGCCAAGTTTGGCATTCTGGTAGTGGTAATGGCCCACTATTTGCTGCTTGTCAGTGAAGAGACAGGTAGCACAGTGCAATGTGTCTGCCAGTAGCCCTCAGCCCAAGGACTGCATCCAATCATCTCTCAATGTTCTGTCCTTCTGCTCAAGAGACCTGTTGCCCTTTCTGGACAAATATGGAGAAATATGCTGGGCCTGGGTAATGCACTAATTTGCAGCATGAGCAGTATGTATATATTCAGTTTTTAATCAAATTACCATCATTGGCAAACAGTAACTAACTGCTAGTTCACCCCGTAGGCGGTGTTGTTTCTAAAGCAGATTTTTCAAAAGTCATTAATGGATTTTCCATCCAGCACATTTTTTTAAAGAAATTTGAAAAAAAGCAGCACAAAGTAAAAGGAAAATTCACAATAATAATAATAAAAATATGGTTTTCCTAGATATAAGGTGTATATTGTTGTGGTAGCACAGTTTCCGCCCTAATGATGTGGCCCAATGTTTGTTCTGCCTAGTGTCTCTGAGCTGCAGTAACACAGCCGTGTAGAGATGGTAAAGGGACATGAAGAGATCTTTGCTAAGAGCAAATATCAGGTAAAATTTCTCCAGAACCTGTATTGCTTTTTCTTTGCATACCAGCAATGTGCAGCAGTAACAGTCAATGTAAAGTTTTTTAAAAGGAGTGGATGGAAACATGACTTACTTCAAATGTTTTGCACATGCATATAAACTTTGTGATATGTTTGAATGGAAACCTGACTACTGATTGACACTTAGATCTTTACAGACACTGAAATATGTTATGAAATCATCAACACAGAACTTAAGGAGGTACTTCTGCTTGGATGTAATAGTCAGAAGGTCTTTAATGCTCCTAAGAGCAAGTAATGTGAGCAACAGTTAAAAAAAAGCCAAAAACTGATGAGGAGAATGTCATCTTAAGAAAGAAACTTAAAATTGTTTTTTCATAGATGAATGTTAAGGTACTTTAACACTCACAATTGCATTTTTAGTCCTAGATA
Source organism: Crenuchus spilurus (assembly GCA_036984385.1). Classification (NCBI taxonomy): domain Eukaryota; kingdom Metazoa; phylum Chordata; class Actinopteri; order Characiformes; family Crenuchidae; genus Crenuchus; species Crenuchus spilurus. The sequence goes on along the minus strand of BRDA01080700.1, from coordinate 5,447 downwards.
TTACCCAATAGGTCTGAAATATATTGACATTTGATTTGAAATAAAGCTTCAGTATTTTAGGTAGACATGCAGCAGGAATTGTGAGGGGATATGATAATGCTCTCTATTCAGAGGCTGTAAATTAAGCTTTGTTCACAAATTCATTTTGTTATTAACCTATAATTAAATGAAACGAGTTAAGTGTGAATGAAAGCTGATGTGAATATCCTAGAAAAGCTGACCAAGCAATCCACATGCACAATGCCTAGTACAATTACCAGTAAAAGTATCCCAATAAGGTTCTGGAATTTTAGTGTGAGAAGGGCTTATTAGAGGAGATAACGCATATATTTATAGAATAATGTGCACTGCAGGCAACATGTTATTTATTTATTTAGGCAATTTGCTAAGGCAATTTCTGACAAACATAGCACTCGTACAAGCATTACCTTGGGACTGTACACTGAGATCAAGAGAATCTCATAAAGTCTGAAACATGGCTAAGCTCCCATCTACAGCACTGCCACTTAAATTCAAGAGCACAACTGGTCATGCCACTGGGGAAAGGATAACATACTTCTTCTATTCATGTTGGCACAGTGAAATAGTCAAATGCTGCTGCTGGTTAGGTCACGTAGAAGTGAGCAGTTAGCACGCTCCCATGAAATCTTCTATGGAGGAAAGCATGTGTTAGCTTCCATGCTTTGAGGTTACAGTTCACTCTTAGAATTCAGAACTGTGACTTTTCAGGATGCTGTGCAAAAAACAAACAAACAAAAAAAAAAAACATACAACAAAGTTATCCTACATAGTGCTCTTTATTATCTGTATATCATATCTTATATATATTTCCCTGAAGGAATAAAGTATTATCTGTCTATCTATCTATCTATCTATCTATCTATCTATCTATCTATCTATCTATCTATCTATCTATCTATCTATCTATCTATCATGTTTATGGTACATCATGTTTATCATATGTTTTATTCCATCTGTATATCATATTTATAGTATTTATATTCAACATGTATATTATGTCTACAATGCCTCTAGAATATATTTACATTTATATTTTACAATAGTTTAAAATATCTCTAATACATTCGCATGCATATTTGTCCATAACTGTGCCTATATTCTATATATACTTTATCTATGTACATCCTGCACTGACTGCTTATAGCACTTCTGGTTAGATGCTAAACTACATTCCGTTGCCTTGTGCTTGTACATATGTAATGACAAAGTTGAATCTATGATGCAGAAAAGGTAATAAATGTGAAAGTTTTCCATGGAAACTTTGTTTTAAATGCAAGAATTCAAAGTTTGGACTGTAGGAAAATGTGACAGTAGCTAATTAAGATTAAGATTAAGATCAACCAAATTAGCCAATGTGATTTTTCACACAATGGAATTTGACTTCCATATTTAACCCAATCGAGCATTGAAACACACACACACACACACACACACTAGTGAACACACTAGGCTGTGAGAATTTGTGCCCGAAGCGGTGGGCAGCCCTTATCCACCGGCGCCGGGGGAGGAGTTAGGTGGTTAGGTGCCTTGCTCAAGGGCACTTCAGTCATGTCCTGTCTGGGGATCGAACCGACAACTTTCTGGTCATGAGACCAGATCCTTACCACTATGCCATGGCTGCCCCCTATGAATGAAGCAAATAATTAAAAAAAACGATTTGAATCGGAAGTCCGGTTTTGACTTAAACGATGTGAATACATCGGTACATGGACCACTGAAACGGTCTATTTGTAGCATAAACCGGCCGATGGCCCGATTAAATAGCTGTCAATTGATTTGGTGTTGCTGATGTGCGCTGCTGCTGCTGCTCCCCCTCCTCCCTCCCCCCTCTCTAATTAACTGTTGCGATATTCGTCAGTCACGTCTCATCACAGTCAAGTTCGGTTTTTACATGAAGAACGGAAAACTAGACAAAACCGTTGCTGTTTGCAAAGAATGCAAAGTCGCATTCAAATACACCAGTATTAAAACAAACCTCATCACTCAGTTGGTGATGAGGACACTAGCACCATTAGCCCAAAGACACGGCAGGACAAAAACACATAAAAACATAACTTCTTCCAGCCAAAACTCGACCACAACTCGGCTAGAGCCAAAGTCATAACTGCTTCAATAACCTGGTTCATTGTCAAAGACTTAAGACCATACTGTGTGGTGGAGAATGAGGGTTTTGGGAACTTTGGGGACTTGTTTAAAATATTGGAGCCCAGGTACCACATCCCATCGCGACAGTATTTTACTGATTCTGAATTCACATGTCAAATATGTGAATGTTTCATTAATCTATCTGAAAGCAAGCAAAAACACATTTTTAGTAATAACTTATTTTGAATCATAATGTAAATTATCTATTTTAAACAAGTAACTTGTATTATTTCCTACCCTATTATACTGAACCGAATTGTATCAAAATCCTACTGAATCGAATCGAACTGAATTGGTCCAATTTAAAATATATTGTTTCTGAATCGTATCATACCGCATTAATCGGGATACATATCGGATCATCATTTATTGGATAGATGCACACCCCTAGAAACTAGGCAGGTTGGAAATGGAAACAGTTCATTTCACCACACTAGTATTAGTTCATTATACCCAGGCACTACACTTAGTTTTTGTAAGCATGAAATATGTCACATGCATAAAATTTAATATCATCTGAAACACTTAAAAATCATAGATGGAAAGAAACATATTACATGTGCACCCAGTAAACAGTACTCAGAATAAAAGTAGAGTAACATTTTTGTTTTAAAATGGAATTATAAACTGCACTTTCATTTCTGTATTTATGCCTCTATAGCTGCTTTTCACGACTCAAGTCACAACTCATCCCGTTCTAAGGATACAAGTAGTTAGCTAGAATTATTGTATACATGCAGTTATACATAGCATACAAACATGCAAGTTACCAAGCACACATTCAGTTAGAATGACAGCATACAAGTTAGCTAGCATACAATCAGTTAGCTAGAATACAAGCAGTTAGCTAGCATACAATCAGTTAGCATGCAATCAGAATACAAGCAGTTAGTTAGGATATAATCAGGTGGCTAACTGCTCTTAGCTATCAAGTAACTTTCTTTTCAATTTATTGTTTTGGAATAAAACAAGCTTAAGCTGTATTATATATTTTTATTAAGAGTGCCTGTAAGATAGCTAATTTAGCTAAAGTCCCCACCTCTGTCTAATTCTAATTAAGCTAATGAAACTTTACTTACTGCAATAATTATTTCTTCTTAAAGAACCTGAATGCTAGTTGAGGAGCCTGTTAGCATTTGAGCAGGTTGAACAGTGTTAAACACCATAGTGTTTGTGAGGTTCTGGGCTGATTAATGTTAACATACCCGTAGCGTTGTATATTGTTGCAGATGATTGTCATTTAATCAAAGTAAACAATATTTTCTTTGAAAGTCAAACATGGACTTTAAACTACACATATCTCTGTGTGGGTGCTTTTGTTTATTCACAGTTAAATCCAAAATGACACATTCTGCCAAAAAATAACAAAAAAATGCAGATATATTGCCTGCTGCTTAATGCTTAATGGATAATAAACATGTGTAAAAAAACACCTAATTAAAAATGTTCAGTGATCTGCAATCAGTCAATTTGGCTGAAAAATACTGAATTAGCTATATAAAAGTATTGTACAAACTAATCATATTATAAAGGTCTGTTTAAATTAGTAATTAGTAAGGTTTTTGAATGAACAAAAAATACAATATATTTTTTGACAAAAAAAAGTAATTTACACAGTGCTGCACAACAAAAAAAATTGCATTTGATTTTAATGTAACTAGTTTCAAACAGTAGATCAAAGAACATTAGCTAACAATTTTGCGGTAGTGTCATTGAGCATTTTTTTATTTCCATGGATGTTCTTCAATATATATATATTCACAACTTTTTCCACCTTTAATGTGACCTATAACCTGTACAATGCAATTGAAAAACAAACAGAAATCCTCAGGGAGGTGAAGTAAAAATAAACAACTGAGATAATGTGGTTGCATAAGTGTGCACACCCTTTTAGGGGGTGTGGCTGTGTTCAGATTTTACCAATTACATCCAAACTCATGTTAAATTGGAGACAGCACACACCTGTCACCAAATAAAGTGCCTCTGATAAAGTTCAGCTGTTCTAGTAGGCTTGTCCTGACATTTTTGTAGCTACATCATCCAGCACAAGCCATGGTCTGAAAAGATCTGCCAGAGTATCAGAGAGATCTCATTATACAAAAATATCAGTCAGGTGAAGGCTACAAAAGAATTTCCAAGTCATTAAATATACCAGGGAACACTGTGAAACATGGCACAACAGTGACATTACCAGGAACAGGACGTCCGTCCAAAATTGACAATAAGACAAGAAGAAAACTGGTCAGCGAGGCTGCCAAGAGGCCGACAGCAACACTGAAGGAGCTGCAAGAATTTCTAGCAAGTACTGACTGTGAAGTACATGTGACAACAATCTCCCGTCTTCTTCATATGTATGTTCATATGATTCTTTCAAAAATCTGAAATCTCCCAAATGCATGTGGGACAATGTGTTATGGTCTGATGAAACCAAGGTTGAACTTTTTGGACATAATTCCAAAAGGTATATTTGGTGCAAAAACAACACTGCTCATCACCAAAAGAACACCATACCTACAGTGAAGCATGGTGGTGGCAGCATCATGCTTTGGGGCTGTTTTGCTTCAGCTGGAACTGGGGCCTTAGTCAGGGTGGACGGAATTATGAACAGTTCCAAATACCAGTCAGTGTTGGCACAAAACCTTCGGCCTTCTGTTAGAAAGCTGAAGATGAAGAGGAACTTCACCTTTCAGCATGACAATGACCCAAAGCACACATCTAAATCAACAAAAGAATGGCTTCACCGGAATAAGATTAAGGCTTTGGAATGGCCCAGCCAGAGTCCAGACCTGAATCCCATCGAACATCTGTGGGGTGATCTGAAGAAGGCTGTGCACAGATTGCATCGGATTTGGAGCAGTTTTGCAAAGAAGAGTGGGCAAATTTTGCCACATCAAGATGTGCCACGCTGATAGGCTCCTACCCAAAAAGACAGAGTGCTGTAATAAAAGCCAAAGGTGCTGCAACAAAGTATTAGTTTAAAGGTGTACATGCAACCAGGTTATTGTTTAAGTTTTTTATTTTATATTTTTCTGCTTTAAAGGTTTCTGTTTGTTTTTCAATTGCATTGTACAGGTTGTAGGTCACATTAAAGGTGGAAAAAGTTGTGAAAATATTTGTCTTTCTGTCATTATTTTACATCACAAAAACCTGGCACTTGAACAGGGGTGTGTAAAATTTTTATATCCACTATATATATATATATATATATATATATATACAAACCGGATTCCAAAAAAGTTGGGACACTAAACAAATTGTGAATAAAAACTGAATGCAATGAT
>BRDA01080699.1:0-19529 GCA_036984385.1 Crenuchus spilurus | reverse complement strand
CTTAGTATTGATAGCAGCATTTAGTGTTTACACTAAAAACCCACTGCATAAATTGAAAATACAAGTTGACACAACAAGATATGATGTTTAATATCCAAAGACATAATCTGCATATAGTTACAAAAGCTATTAGATATCACGTAAGTATTTACTTACCAAATAAAGTTGTAAACAGTGTATGGTATGTAGCGTAGCTGGCATAGACAAACAAGAGAAAATGGTGGGGATGTTGCCGGTTGCACGGTGCATTCTGGGATTTGTGAAAGGGGCGAATAGCTGAAATCTAATGACTGTTATATAATAGCAGCTGCATTCTAGTGCGATAAGCTGTATTAGAATTAGATTAGAATAAGATGATGCTGAAGATGTCAGAATTGGTTTCAGAACATTTTTGTATTTATAACTAAAACCTTTATGCCCTGAAACACTAAAGAATGTTTCACACATAATCAGAGTTCGTCATCACACTGGAGCTGACCATTCCACTCTGTCTACATAAGTGAGTGGATCAGTAGTTCAGTAAGTTCCTGAAATATTTCTGGGCACTTTGAGCACAAGGCTTTGTCTGACGCACTGTGGGAACCACCCTCTCAAAGTTGAGAGCACTTGGTATGGTCCAGTCAAAGCAAAGGGGAAAGCCTTCCATCTGATTTCATTATGGTGACCAGTCTGACTAAGAGAAACATCAGACTCTGTGAACGGTTTATTTTATTTTTGTCATTTCCGTTCATTTGAGCATGTACAGAACTGTTTATTACACTTTTGTAACTTGTGACTGGCAGCACAGTTTTGCTTGAAGTCCTAACAGAGAGTCAACTCCTCAACAATGTTGATTACAAGTAAGTGAAACATCAGTTTTCTCTCTTTAACCTAATGAAGGAAGCTAAATTAAATGTGCATGACTCTTAACAGTAGTGATAAGACATGTATATGCAGAGTCCACTTCAGAGCAGCGGGTTGGACTTTTGTAGAAGTTTTGGAGGAAAAATGTGGAAATTCTGTTCTGAAACTGTAGAGGGGAGATTGAAATTGGATCACTGAAGCAGGTGCATCTCTTAATGACTAATTTAATGAGATCAAAACGTTCCTTAATTAAAGTGTAAATGTGAATTCTTGGAGAACACAAATGTAAACATCTCGGAGCGGTTTGAAGACTTTTGCTGGTGGAAGTTGACTTTTGCTGGTTGTATAGCTCTGGTGATTAGGATGCTGTGTAATTAACGTCTGAATACACAGAAGGTCATTTGTATGTAATGAGGACATGTGAAAATGTGAAAACAGGTGTAGTTTGTGTATCTGGCATGTGTAGTATGTACGGATGGCTGCCAGCATAATTCCAACCACATTACTATGCATCTACCATGGCGACGTAACTGTAATAGATGCTTTCTAATGACCAAAAAGACGTTTCAGTGAAGCTGTAAACTAAATTAGGAGAAGCACCAGGACTGCTCCGCTGGCCCAGGCTCAGTCCACTGTTGTTAGCAACCAGAGGTAACAACACAGCACATTAGCAATTATACCTATGACCTAATGCTCCTCTACCTGCCAGACCTTTCAAGAGCAGAGAGGGAATGTTTGTACCCAAATTGGACCTGTCAGTAATGAAATTGTACATGTGGTGGAGAGAGAAAGAACAGCTGGACTCAAAGAAAATGTATTACATATTCTCCAAACCGTCTGTACCATGTCAGGCGAGTTGGACAGTTAAGGAGCCAATGAGCCATTACCCTAATTAAGCTGTTTTTCTTTTTACGTCCTCCTGATGATGACATTGTGATGAATATTGTTCTTGATATAAGCCGGTGACGGCTACCAAGGAGGTTTTGCCTGACAAAAACGGGCAATTACCTGAAATGAGTGAAATTTTGGCAGAATCATTGAGTCCCTTTGGGTTCCAGGACTGTGGCAGCTAATTCAATGGCCTCAGTGGGGACCAATTTCAATAAATACTTGATAGTCATTCCTTTGCAAGCAAAAGCGGTCTTACCAAAAAAAATCATTTGAAGGCTTTCAAATGTCCCTGTTCTGGGATTTCAGCATTTCCAGCCGTCAGCTATAGTCTCATACTTTGCAGCACACGTGGCGCTGCTACATGGAAACGCAGGCCTCTTTCTTGGTGAATTATGCACCAATTGCCTTTCACCCAGCCCAAGTTTTTGTTCTTGCATCACAATAGAATTCTGTTCATCTTGCCATAACTTTGGGAAACTTCACTTCATGTTTCAGCTTCTCCAACCAGCCCCCACCTGCCAAAACTCCCCAGAGTGTCTCTCGCGGCACACCTTCCTAACTTATTCAAAAAGCTAAAGGTTACTCAGCGCGTTCTCCGCCGAGACGCTCTCAAGGTTAGAATTGCACAAGCTGTCAGCAAAAACAAGATGTTCTGTGCCCCACAGGGGTCTCGCAGATGCTTTTCTCATGTCAATCGACTTGCGAGCTGCTCTAGCAGTGGCTGGTGTTCATGGCAGTTGCTGCGGCCTCGGGGGACCCGCTGTAGTTCTTTATTAGGTGGCTCCGACATGGAGCGTCTCTGTGAATATGGCTTCTCAAGGGGAGAGGGAATGGAGGGGGGGCTGCTGGTTAAACTTCCAGGGTGATGGATGCTAATCAAGTGGCAGTTGTTGTGTTTGTACAGAGCATACAGCCTAGACAGCACGTACCATCATCAGCAAAAGCCCTCCCAGGCCCTTCAGACGCTTGGATGCTTCCGGAGGCTTGCAGGGTGGGCGTGGGCCAATCGCACGCTACATCTGTTATCAGCATCCAAACCCTAAAAGCATGACTTCCTGTAGGGCCGCCCGGGGTATTTAGAAAAGGAAGTGCCTTTCCCTGCTTGCCTGTATTAAAGGACGTCTAAGTGATAGCATCACTGCTTATATAATTCTCACGCAAAAGCATTAAAAATGGCAGCAACAATGCGCAGGGTTAACAGGATTTGGGTTTGGGGTTCAGTCCATGCTAATTATTGTAAAAATTAAAAGTTTGGGGACACTTAGTTTACAATGTTTTTGATACAAATGAACATTTGTAATCACATTTTTTTTTACAAAGACAGTATCACAAAATTTTGTTTTAACAGAATAACTGTTTTTATTGCCCTTTGATTTTAATGTTATTGTTCAAATGTTGGTTTTTGATGTCTCACAAGACTTATTGGAGATTCTCTTAAATTCCTTAGAAGAAATAGAGACAAAAAATGCAAAACGAGATACTTAAACATAATAGTCATTTACAGCATCAAAACCTAGAAGCGTCTTGAGAAATTGTCATATTAGGGATGCACTGAAATGAACATTTTTGGCCAAAATTGAACAAAATTAAACATTTTGTTAACTTTTCATTACATTATTATAAAATTAGTAACTAAACTATTCCCCAAAATACGTCTTGTAGTTAGAATGAATGTCTGTATGTTAATAAGCTGGTTTGACATCATTAGGTTTAATAACATGAGTTTAATTGGCGATTCTGTTAAATTTGTTATTATTAATATTTAATAAAATGATGAAAATGTCTAAAATGAATGATGTAAGTCACATGGATGTTTTGTGTGTTTAATGTGAGTGTCATTGGCTACAGACACTGAAACACTTCACATTTCTTCTGCTAATTGTGAGACGATCCCTAACACTGCAGCAGGGAGCACAAACACAAAGCTAAGCGGCTGTATTCTGGCTTCATCATAACAAGTGTAGTTTAGTAAAGGTTGTGCTTGTAGTTTGTTGTCTTCTTCCATTTCAGCACCAAACTGTAACTGTGCTGGTGAATCTGTGTTTTGTTGGTGAGGAAAAGCACAATTCTGAATGTCCAAAAAGTAAAAGTGTCATTAAAAAAAATCAGTGCTCAATATACATTTTTTAGTTTTTCACTTATTATACTGAACAATTTCCATTGCTGAGAATTCAGTGCACCCCCAGCTCATGTTGAGTTTGTTGATACGTATGTCAGAATGTTTTCTGGTAAAAAAAAAAAAATCTGCAGATGTTTTTTCTTAATTGAAAAATCTAAAAGATGAAACATTACACAGATTAAAGAGACAGACATGTGGCTAAGAAGTTCTAGGTGAGAAAAAAAAGACCAACTTTGTCACTGGGTACTGTCATCCATCTCCAAATAGCATTTCATAGCCATAGTATGACAAATCCCAAAGCTGTGGCACCTCATTATTTGGGACACAAACTGGCTGCTAGTCTCAGCCAAAGTGACACAACAGGAAAGGCGGGCCTCAACAAAGAAGCCTGTGTGCACGTCCACAGCAAAGTGACACAAAGCCAGTCACATCCAGTGTGACTACATACACTGCCACTGCGTCGGAGCAGCGAGAGGGTGCCTTCATTCCGCTTTTCCCCCACTGTTTACATATCGGAGCCATCTGCTCTGTGTAGCTGCCGGTCCAGCTGTCTTCCCTTGACCCTGCGGTCGCCTATGGGAAAGGCAGAACCCGTCCCAGGCACTGAGTTTTTATGGCTCGCCAGCCAGTGAAAAGAAAAGGATTTGTTTCCACCATCTGTTCCTGGCTGTAGTGTGTTAGGAAAGAATCTGAAAAGGTGAAAGCAAATGGGTGGCAGAGGAATAGAGGGACAAACGCAGTGAAGCTGGAATCAAAGGGCTTCGGCTGCTTCGCCTACTCTCTGTCCGCCACGTGAAAGCCAAAGACATTCAATTAGCACCAAATTAGTCAGCGCCTCCACAACATAATCCACAGGAAATGAATGAAATAAGCAGGATGAACAGAACAGTTTCATATTGGGGGGGGGCAAAAAGTTTCTCTTTCAATGTTAATTAAAAAGCAAATTTAATTAAATGGTAATAGTGTTCTGATTTCCCCCAAATGTTTGCCTGGTAAAAACAGAGCAATGACTCACTCTATATGCACTGTTTCTCTTTGCAGAGATTGAAGCCAAAGAGGCTTGTGATTGGCTCAGAGCAGCAGGCTTTCCCCAATATGTACAGCTCTTCAAAGGTAAATATTTATTTGTAAAATATCCAGTTGTATTTTACAGTAAAACGATCATAGCACAAACCACATAAATGCTAATCAACAGCAAACACCGTTACACTGCAATTCAATTTGCCTTGTTTGCCTTCTAGATTGCCACTTCCCAGTAGACGTAGATTGGGTAAAGAGCGATCATGAATTCCTGGATAATGATGCTCTAGAGTCTCTCTGCAGGTAGGGAGATTTACCCCCTCCTCCCAGCCGTAAATGTGTGTGCTTTGCTGCTGAAGTGTACACTTTTTTTGCTAATCATAAGAGGTAGATTTGGGGAGACATCACACCACTCAGCTTGTTTGACAGCTATGCTTTCTTCTGCATCCAGGAGATTAGGCACCTTAAACAAATGTGTGGAGATGAAGCTGGAGCTGAGCAGATTCAAAAGACGAGTGAGTTTGTGAGAAACATTTGAGCGAAGCCTTATCACGTAAACAAAACCAAGCCTGAAGATAAACTTTCACACAAATATACAAACTTTGCTTTCCACATCCTGAATCCTTTTCTATGAATGCCTTACCCACCCTCTATCTCCATGATGGCTTTGTAAATTATACAGTAACATGCTAGACTGACTTTCCCAAGATACCTCAAAGCCTCAAAGGTTCTCGTAACTGCTGGAGAATGTTCTTCATCTTCTAGTGATCTTTTATGCATCATACTTTTGCAAAACTCACTCCCGACTATTGTATTCCAGGGTGAAGATGAGGAGGATGGGGAGCCATGTGCCATCAGCCCAAAGTGGTCTTATGACCGTAAGAGTAGGCGCTGGATACGCACAGATGACCTGGACTTTCTGCCATCAGTCGACAGCCCCATCTCAAGCTTGAGGAGGTCGGAAAGTCACGAGGCTTCTCTGTCAGACAGTGGTGAACACCATGAAATCCTCTCCACGCACAGCTCAAGCAGTGCTGACAGCGATGGTGGCAGTGCCACCCACAAGACTGCAGAAGACCAAGAAACAAGCCGAAGCTCCTCAAGATGCTCCTCCACCTACAAGCCCCTGTCCCCTGATGGCTCCTGTAGTGGGCCTCCATCCCCAGGAGAGCCACACAGCTTCAGCAGTGAAGAACACTTCCCTGACAAACCTCCTCTGAAGAAGGGACAGAGCCTGCGACGGAAGATGGAGAAGCTTCGGCTCAGAGGGTCGACCATAAGACCTCATGGTCACGTTGGGAAAGCACGGCTAGTCATCAGCAGTCCTGTGCTGCAGGAGGGTCAATGTGAGGACAAATTAGAGCAATTTCATTGTCTTGACATTTCAGAACTCCAGGAAAAGGCATCTTGTTCACCACCTTCTGACTGCAGTAGTAGTCCCTCAGAAAACAGCAGCACTATCAGCACCCCCAGCCCAGTGATCAAGATCCGCAGTAACCACAAAAGGTTGGACATCCAAAACCAGGCAACAGAAGAAGGTCAAGTTAATGAGCAGGAACTCCGCAACCAACGCAATCTGAGTGAGAATCCAGTATTTGAGATTCCACATGATCACAAGCCAGGCACATTTCCCATGGCTTTAAGCCACAACACTATCCTCTCTCCCCTCGACAACACCTCCGTCAACTGGAGGACTGGGAGCTTCCATGGGTACCGTGGTCGAAGGTGTCAAAGAAGTAGCTCGAAAGACCAGGAACCACCTTGCAGTCCTTTGGTAACATATGACCATCGTGTCAGCATTTATGATAATGTCCCAGATCATCTTCAGATCATGGATGACGATGTGTTCTCAGCCTTGGATAGTGTAATGGAGCGTATCGGCGGACTGCAGCAATTGGTCACTTCATGGACAGAGAAACTGTCTGAAGATGGAGACTCAGACTTTTCTCACTCCGGCTCTCCTTCACCTTCCTCACTGACTGACATTCACCTCGAGATCAAAGAGCCAGGTGAAGCAGATCAGACTGGCCTGGAGCAAAGTTTCAACAAGAGCTCAGAATCACCATCACACACTGTTCAGCCTACAGAGTGCCCTTCTTGGTAAGAGACAGCCACAGTGTCTTAATGAAAACTATAAAAGTGCTGTCTTTCCAATGATAAATGAAAACAAAGCACCTAGTGCCGGGCTATGTGGAGTGCCGTTATCTCCTCTCTGGTCCATGGCATGCTTTTTTTACACTAATGACAGCCAGAACAGAGAATATTAGTCAAACTGCTGTGTGGTTTTGTACATTTCAGTGCTCGGAAGCTGCACTGGTCCAGTGAACAGACCTTCTTAACGAGTATCTCCGGCTCAGGCGTCGAGGCCCTGCCTGCCCCACATGTTTCAGTGCTGCGGAGATTGAGCTTGCTCAGGCTTACTGCTCTGATGGACAAACACTCGCCCTTCAGCAAGCAGGGCTGGAACTGGTAAGATTGGTGAAGACAGACAGATAACAAGGGGGAGGGTGTAAAGACGTAAGGGAGAAGGAGGGAGGGAGAGGAAGAGGAAGTCTGAACGAGTATGTGTTTGAGCAAAAGAGACAGAGAGAGACAGACCTGTTGTTTAGAGATTCATTCATTATTTATGTGGAGTTGCAACCTTGGCGCCTCTCGCCAGACAAAACAGGAGGTTTCAAGAGCGGTGCACTTAAAAAGGAGAGCAAACCTTTTCACCTTGCCTGCATGACAAAGCGTAAGATTGCCCTGCGACTGCAGGTGGGTTTTTCATCAGCAGCTTTTTTCCAACTTTGGAAGAGGTTCTCACAGACTTCCCCTGGCAGCTGTTTGTGCAGAAGGCTGCGTGTGGAGACTGTACTCGAGTCTCTGTAAAAGGATTCAGTAACCTTCAAAATGAAGATACTGATCAATCACAATCTAGAGCAGACGCTTGGCATTCGAGAAGTAAACATGAGTTTAACAGCTCAACCATTTGGTAGAGCACGTCTGAGCATCTTCTTGAAGAAGAACTCAATGTGAAAGTCCCATCTCTACCAATTGGTAGAGGTAAGGTATGCTAAAAACGTCCACTAGAGGTCACTAGAAAATCTTCTTTGGATGTAAACCAGCAGCTCTATAACCACCACAAGAACTAAACTGGATCAGATGCTGAAAAACCATCAGTGCTGTTACACACAGATGAGTGTGATGTTTAAAAAGTGAACACTTTTAGCTCCAGTTTTTGTTCTGATTTTGCTATAAAGTGCCACCTCACTGTTTAAAAAGAAAACTTTATTTATTATTGCTCCCTTCCCAAAAAATAAGCTTTCTTCTTTCTTGGTGAAGATGTTAAATGGTTAAGGTACCAGCTAGTGCACAGAAACAGAACAGAGCTTCTTCATCAGTGGTTGATGGTGTTGACCTTCGATCTCACCGCGTAGACAATGCACAGCCCCGCTATGATTAAAGACACCCCGGTCCAGCTTGCTTACGTGAACTACTGCCCTCAGTTCTCATTTTCCATTTCCTTTCTTCGTTTGTTTGCTTCTTTCCTTTCACCGATATTTCAGATCTGTGTCTCGGACTCCCCACGGGACGATGAATAACCTGTTTGACATTATGCATTTGTGTACTGAACTGGAGTAAAACTGATTGCTTAAGGCGAAAAGCACAGCATAATTGACTTTTTGAAGGGAGAGTAATTGGCCTATTTGTTTTAACAACCATTGAGCTAACTACAAAAGAAATAACCTTCTCAAGTTCTCGCTCTCTCAACAGATGCACACACACATTGATCGCTAGCTTGAGTATTCAGCACCGTCAATTCTGCACAAGACACTTGATTTCAAATTTACTTTGCCTGGTGTTTACTGCAGTCCAGAAGCTTTTCCTTCTGCTTCCGTCTGTGAAGAACAATGCTGGTTGCTGGTTATTACAAAGCAACAGGAAGTCAGGGTCCTCGTACATATAAACAATCACATTGAGGCACTAGTGGAACATCATTAGGCTAATGAAATGAGGTGGATGCTGATATTGTTTTTAATTGAACAGCCTAGTTTGATGTTAAAGTCTGCTAAGCCAGATTGGAAATGAAGGTCTAATGGAAAGGAACGCTATCAAGAGGAACCACATTGTATGAAAATTTGTGAATCCAGTTTCGGCCGGGTTGGTCCGCTCCTGCGAGCCGAGATTTGACTGGCTTTGAAGTTTTATCTGGAGGTGCCTGAACCTGATTTATATAGAAATAATGAGAAGCGGCCCTTAAATTGCTGTCAGGTTATCTCCTCGGCTACACAGCTTGTAACCACGGCAGTCAGTTCGCTGGCTAATGAAAACGGGCCTTCCTGAATGTAAATCAATATGGGCTGCGCTGAATGAAATGGACAGTCTGAAATTTATCATGAGCCATTCGCTAACAGCCCAATATGTATTCAAGGATTAAAACCACCGCGCACATGTTAATTGCTTTATTTCTTTACTGCCAGCTTCCTCAGGCTTTCAAACACTCTAGAAGTAGGAGCGAGCTTACTGCGCCAGACGAACGAAATGTCAAAAATGCACACTCACAAGCTTATGAACAGAGCCAGAGCACAAGAGATGCTTCCTAATGTTTTCTCAACAGATTACATCGTGCGCACACTAAGCTAGCTGAAAGGAACCTAATTTTGTAGAATGTAGAGATGTAAGTGCTGATTATACCACACTTAGTTTCCATCCCGCAATCTGATTGGCTGAGAGATTCTATGAGCCTGATATTGAGTGATAATGGTACTCTGACCAGAGCTCTTTAAGTATTACTCCGCCACATACACAACCTAGCCGTGACCGAGGGATTCTCTGCATTGCCCCACAGAGAGAAAGTCAGGACTGTAAAGTAACTGGACTTTTAATGTATTAACTCACTTCTACCAGCAGCTTCACTGAGTTAAGAGCTGAACTTAACAGAGAGATGAAAGATCAGCTGTGTTTAATGACAGACTCACAGTTTACACCAACATCTTTAGCATCTCTGTGTTTACTGTCTGTATAATTGAGGAAATGATGCTCCTCCTCTGTTACGGCTGATGTACAGTCTGATGATGTCTCTGATACAGGAAGTACTTTACCTGTTCTTGATCTTCAGTACTAATATCTCACATTATAGCTTCATGGCCTAATGAGAGTCGTATGTGTGTTCCCCTGCAGGACAGTGCCCAAAGTCTACAGAAAAGTGAAAGCTTCTGAGCACAAGAACAGGAAGGTGTTTGGGGTTCCTCTGCTCCAGAGTGTCCGGCAATCAGGAAAGCCTTTGCCCCCAAGCATCCTCAGGGCTATGGAGTACCTGAAGACGGAATGCCTTGATCAGGTGAGCGCCGTAATTCAAGATCATAGAGTTTTAATCATTTATGGAAGCATCACGATCCACTGATCTAAAGGTGATGATTCAACTACGCTGATTTAACAAAATATGCCCCATTTTTGGCCAGTTCTCATTTATTTGACATATTATCTCTGTATTTCAGAAGGATATGAAGAGTTTCTCTTGGCATATTTCTTTCACATGAAATTGAAATGGAATAAATGCACTGAAGCACAATTCAAGGTTAAATATCAGCACTGCTGAGGCAGCAGGAGTTGAACCTTTAGTGTTGTATGTGGATGATAATGAGTTTTATTCTTTATAACAGGTTGGCCTCTTCCGGAAGTCTGGGGTCAAGTCCCGAATTCAGTACCTGAGGGACATGGTGGAGGCTGACCCTGATGGCTGCTCATTTGAGGACCAGTCAGCGTTTGATGTGGCTGACATGCTGAAGCAATACTTCAGAGACTTACCTGAGCCTGTTTTCTCCAGCAGGCTGTGCGAGAGTTTCCTGCACATCTACCAGTGTAAGCATCCCGGGCACATCTTTCATCATATAATCACACAAAGTATTCCAATAAATACAATATGTTCATATAATGTGTGTCAAACTCTACTAGTTTATAAATGTAGGCTTAGTAACGGACTCCTAAGGGTATTTCTGTGTACTACAAATAACCACAAGACGCCATTATTGTCTTGAGGTTTGTTGTTTCTTTTGTGTCCATTGTTGTAGCTGTGGGAAGCCATAAATACACACTGCATCGCAACCGCAGAAAACAAACATACCCTGAGATGTGGAGCCTGATACTCTTGTACCAATGCAACATACACTGAGATGCCACTGCCATGTTGGTGCGACCACTCAAAACGTGGTTATGGGGGTCCACTGATGAAGGAGGTGCAGGGGGTCCACTGAGTGTAGGTACACAGTGGGTGTAGCAGACACTGGATATCTGATCCAAATCAACATTTCTTCCTCTCATCCATCACAGACTTCCCCAAGGATCAACAATTTGCAGCAGCCCAGGCAGCCATCTTCCTCCTGCCTGATGAGAACCGAGAAGCACTTCAGAGTCTCCTTTTCTTCCTCGGAGAAGTGGTGGCCTGTGTGCAGGAAAACCAGATGACCCCCACAAATATTGCAGTGTGCTTGGCTCCTTCTCTATTCCATCTCAATATCATCAAGAGAGACAGTACCAGCACCAGGTATGTCGACGGGGGAATAAGATACTCCAGCAATGATGCAACTTTCAATAATGTTGCATAATATTTAGTCACTGCGTTGCCAGGTTGCCTGGTTTCACTGGCAGTTTTTATTCTAATTCGTTCCATATTTTCTTTCACTAAAACCTTTCATTTTCAGGCAGTTCTGCACAATAAAGATTACGTCAAGCCCAACCAAAAGTCCACTTTCAATGTTTTGCAACACTTATGTAACAGCATGTTCCTACACGTGGCTTTAATTTCACGTTTGTAATACGTCTCCACTGGCTGAAAGACTCGCACACAGAAGAAAAAGTATTTAGTAGAATTCTGAAAAATTCATTTGTGTTCATAACCGAGTTAAAAAAATAAAGGTAAATAATCTGAGATTCCTGATTTATGAGCTATAATCCATAATGCTCACAAAAAGCTTTACGTGTAATAAATATAAAATAAATCTGTTTACATTTTTTAATTCATTTACAAACGATGAACGTTTCCACAATGTCCCACTGTTTTGAGATGCACTAGACGACCACGGACACTGAGGATGTTTATCAGTTGCTTTGTCTGCTCTTCCTCCCTCTTGTGGTGTGTATTGAGGCCAGGCCATGATATCAGTCACAAAGGGAAGATGAGATGAAATGATGTCACAGCTAGTTCCCAAAGACTAAACGCATTCAGCCGACTGATTCAGAAACAATCGAACGAGCTCCCACCATCTTTGTCTGCCTGCTGCCGTGGAGCCGGCGAGCTCTTACTGCCTTCCTGCTGAGCTCGGGGTGGAGGGCTGCAAATTGGCACTCCACAGATTGATATCTTTTTCTGTGACTAGACATACAGTGCTGCTAGGAAGAGCCCTGGATAAAAATAAGTGAATTGAGGGACTTTTTTTTCTGAAAGGGAGAAAAAATGCAATGCTGGTCCTGTGAGAGCATCTTCATCAACTGCATCCCTCAAGTCAATATTGTGTTGAAAATGAAGTACAAAAGGGAGCAACCGTTTCTTATCTTGTCAATAGCCTTTCCCTGGAGTCTCCCAATAGGCTCCTGAGGGGGAAAACTACATCCTAAATTGGGCATTCTCACAACACCAGAAGTCACCGTGTGAGCAGAGTAACACGTTCAATGACATTTCCTGTTTTTGGGCAACAGGTCGAGCCACAGGAAGTACAGCTTGGGAAGACCAGACCAGAGAGACCTGAGTGAGAACCTGGCTGCCACTCAGGGGTTGGCACATATGGTGGCAGAGTGCACCCGCCTCTTCCAGGTATGTTGGGTCCATTTCCAGTTAGCACTAACGATAGCTTGATTCACACATGTGGGCAATATGTTTCCATGGCGATGGAGGCCTGTTTCAGTTACTACAAATATGTGGCTTTTCTCAGCAGTGAGAGCATGAAATACAATAATAATAATAATAATAATATTGATTTATTTATTAAACAGTCAGTCATGTTTCCATGCATTGTGTTATTATAGTCTGTAAATGTAAAACATCACTCATTACATCGATTTTTTTGTTTTTGTAGATTAAAGAACTAAACTAGCATCATTATCTGTAAAAATGTGTAATTAGTAATGTTAATATGCTAATGATTACTGCAGGTCTGCAACACGTTTAGAAACATTCAGTTCAGTAATATACACATTCTTTAATAGACTGTATGGAAAAGTATTGGGACACTTGCTCATTCAGAGCTTCTTCTGAAGTGAGGACTATTAAAGTTTGTCCTGCACTACTTTACTGTTGAGTGAAGTAGAGCTTTCTAGATTTGGAGATGTGAGGATTTGACTGCATTCAGCAGCAGTAGTGTTATTGATGATCACCATCCTAATTCATCACCAACTCATCCCAAAAATACTTGATGGAGCACCATCATTACAGAAAACAGCTCCATGCTGTGCCCCTCTAGCCCTCGCCTGGCATCAGACATTAGCCAGTAGGAGAGGTGTCCAAAGGTTTGGACATGTAGTGTATCTAATATCTAACCTTGTTTAATCCCTAAAAACCCCGCCTTACTTTAGGCTTACCTGTACTGTCAAATCATTTAGAATTACTCACCACTATGTGCACGGCAGCCTGTAAGTTCATTCAAAGTGAGTCAATATGTTGAGTAAAATCTCACATGAATGCAGATTCCACAGTACTGGGAGGAACACAACCCGGTCGCCATTTACGACGACGCCCTCAATATGGACGGAAGCTTTGGCACTTCTCTGCACAGTGCTGAGACCGCGCTGGCAGACCGGTCCAGGCTAGATCTTACTGTACAGCAGCTCCTGAGGGAGGCCAGGGAGAAGCCCAAAGGCTGGGTAACCTGCTCCACCTCTGACCATGTAGACGTGGCATTTAAAAAGGTGAGAAATTATGTCGTGACATCTGGATAAAAGTCAGCCAAATGAGGTATGAGGGACCTCAGACATTTCCAGGGAAATGGAAGGGCAGGTATTCACCAGAGGGCTTCTTCTGCAGGTGGAGGACGGCTATCCCCTGCTGTTGTGGAGAGGGGCAGTGGAAGTTGATGCCCCGCAGCAAGAAGTCCTTCAGCGCATCCTGAGGGAAAATGGGCAGTGGCAGAGTGACCTCGAACACAGCGAGGTGGTCGAGACCTTGGACAAGGATACAGAGGTCTACCAGTACACCCTGCAGGCTGCTGGGGCTAGGCCACCACTGAAGCATGTGCTATTGAGGTAATGAGCCATCCACAAGCTTCCAGCAACCTGTTTTTATGTCATGTTTAGGCACTAAGAGTCTAAGTATTAGTAATTAGAATGTAGTGATGTAGAAATGCTTTAGGTTTCACCTGCAGATGCCACTTACAATTACTGAGGATACAACTGCCTAAAGTATGTACTTTTTTACAAATAACAAAATGTGGTCAAATTGTGATGAAGTTTGAGATTTCATGATGTAAAGACGGTCCTATAGAATCACAAAACATTTTTATCCATCCATCTTCTGATTCTTGACCCTACCTCTTCACTGGCAGGGCATTACAGTAATTTGGGGGCAGCCATGGCCTAGTGGTAAGGATCTGGTCTTGTGACCAGAAGGTCGCTGGTGACTGAAGGCACCTAACCCCCTAACTGCTCCCTGGGCGCCAGTGGATAAGGGCTGCCCACTGTTTCGGGCACAAATTCTCACAGCCTTGTGTGTGTGTGTGTGTGCGTGCACACGAATGGGTTAAATGCGGAGGTCAAATTCCGTTGTGTGAAAAATCACATTGGCTAAATTGGTTGATCTTAATCTAATTTAAGCGCTGCCAAGAACAGGCACCACTCCATCAGCACTCTTCATGCTTTAGTTTAGGCTACATTGGTTCAGCTGCTAAAACAGAAGTAGATCATTTGAACCTGATGGATCACAGTAGAGGTAAAAGGTGGTTTCCTGTTGAAAAATTCCTCCTTTAGAGTCTACAGTCAAGCCCAGGTGGCTTAGCATGATGATTAAGTTCACTGTGCAAATTGAGACTTGACATGGGTCTCATCCTGGATTCATTCTCTTATTATGTGACAAATGAGTGCTGTAGTCAGAAAATCCCTAGACGACGTCAACTCATGACATGCCTGTCCTTTCATATGTAATCCTGTTTACTTCCTCCACGGCCATACGCACGCCACCGCGTCGCTCAGCAAGCAAAGACTCGTGCTCGGCTTGCTGACGCAACTCGATCCCTCAGCTGTGCTGCAGTTAAAACTTGACTTCTCCACCTGCAGGACCTGGCACTCGGATCCTTCCTCAGGGCCTCCGTTTGTGGCATCCACTTCAGTACAACATCCCGGCAGCCCAACCGGAGGGGTTCCAGCCCACGTCCTCTGCTGCCTGTTCCTTGTAGAGGCGATGGGTGCGAAAAAGTCCAGACTCGTACACTTTTGTCGAACAGATACTGGGTGAGTGCTGTTGCTCTATAAAATGGATGTAACATGAAGGTGCAATGAAGCGGAAAAGGGAAAGAGGACTACATTTTCCTCTGTAGTTCCTTAGGAGATCAATTTGTTCTCCGCATGAGGTTTCTTCAACTGACGGCTGTTGCAGATTCAAATTTTGAAGGAGAATCAATGAAACATGAGCCCGTAATCCAGCAGGTAGATGTTGAGAAAATTGAGATGTACACCCGGGGACGTGTTGCGACAGAGGAAGAGTGTAGAACAATCACTGAGAAATATTGGTTTGCCTTCATTGGCCAGCAGCTCGCTAGATGACAGGGTTGGGAATGTAAAGGAAGAGACTCTCTACTTTTTTCTGATTGCATTTTATGTTTTACTGCCAAAACACAACTCTTGGCTTGGTCTGGAGTTATGTGCCGGTGTTGGGGTTTTTTTGGGACAGTTAAATGTCACATGACCTTAAGGAAAGGTAGGGTCAGTTACACGGCTGTGCATTAGAGATGGATCAGCATTTCAAAGCTCTGCCCTGTAATTCATCCCAGCGTCGACTGTTTGACTGCTTTAAGCTAATTGCAACCACTTTCACTGCAATGAGTAATGCTCAGCTCCACACTCCTCTTAAAACACGTGTAAAAAGACTAAATTGCAGTAGGTAGAGGAACAATTTGTTGTGACATTAATTTAGGCCAGTGGCAGCTTGCTTAATACATTCTGTTTATTTGTTCCTTTTAAGTCTGCTTAGCATTGTCTGCAGGCCTAATGGGGCCGATCTCATTAGCCGAGGAGGAAATTGAAAGTAAACTAGTCTTTGTCTGAGGCTCCTACAGCCCATACGTCTCTGTGATGGTCCGCCTCAAGTCCCAGCTCACTTATTTATTCTGTGCTCTGTCTTTCTCTATCAGGGGCCGATCTCCAGAATGGCACAATAAAGTTGGTGGACACCTGCTTTCTTCCACGCTGGTGGCAATTAGGGACTCCTTTAGACCCAAGACGAAAGACTCCAGAGCGTGAACGAGCTCGGAAGGGTGACTCCTGCAACCCGGTAGTTTTGTGACTCCGCGAAAACGAGGCCGAGCTCCAGATCCGGAGGAACGTGGAATGGGACTTTCCAATGGCAGCACTGCGGGAACGAGTTAAAGCATCTTAGTGATGCAGGGACAATTCAGCCTGCAGACTAGGAACAGCAGCAGTACGAGGAGACGTTCCAGGAGAGTCGCTGGGCTCGGCTTTATCGAGACTGACAAGGGAGAGTGTCAGAGTAATGAAACGTCTCATCCCATTTGAAAGGCCGTTCCGCGGGCTAATGCATTGCAAAGGTTGTCTCCAGCACTCTCGCCTCTCGCACTTTTTAAGTGTTAAGAAGAGCAGCGCAAACGTGAAAATCGACTTGTTTTGAGGGAGTCGGCCTCTACATCATTGTTCTACATAGAGACGCCGCCGCCGTGTCGCCTCCGAGCGTGGCAGACGTGGTGCTGTTCTTTTGTACATTAGTGACGCTGACGCTGATTTGTACAGGCGTGTTGTTGTGGTGGAAAGTGTAACGTTCACATATTTATTCTCAGTGTTTGAAAGTGTGTCTGATCAAGCTTAGCACCTCCGTCTGAGGGTGTGTGTGACCTGGCGTGTTGCGGTGCTGCACTTTGTCTGAAGCTCGTCATGTTTGTACAGATTTTATAAATGTTTCAGTTCAGTTCAGTAATATAATTTAATGTCTTAATTAAATCTACCGAAGAGATTATTTAAGCAAATATAAACAAACCAGACTTACTACTGAAGAGCTACTCCTCTATATGGACCTGTTAACCAGTCCTATGTTGTCCAATGTGTCCGTCGCTTGTAGAGTATATTTGTATGCAGGGAACCTTATTTTTGAGAAAAGAGGCTGTTTGTGCATACTCAGCAGTGCCTGCATGTCAGAATAATCTCCATGTTGAAGATGTTTCGAGCTCTAAAACAGCTTTAGTTATTCCTTTCTGCACATTTCAGACACAGCAGCTCCGTGACTGATATGACAGAAGCTTAAAACTGTTGTGCTTTTGTTTTGACTGGACCGTGAGCATCAACTGCCTTTCTAAACATCCTGTTTTTGGCACATGTAGGGTGGAGTCAGTCATCTCTTGGTGTTGTGCTTTCTGAATTGAATAAACTTTGTTATAGCCAACGTCTTTTTTTATAAACCTTTCCTTAACACCCTCCCCCGCTACTGAACGTCCACGCTTCCTTACGCAAGTCGACAAACTGCATTAAGATAAGCCACAGCAACTCAACATGTCTACCTGTACTTCAGTAAGTAATTAGGATATTTTTCTAATCTATAATTTAGATCACACGCGCAAAAATTATCAGGAAAGCGCTGGTAGCGTCCAACGAGTAAAGAATAACCAAAGGCCCCGCGAGTAAAAGAAATCAGTCCAATTAATCTCCATCCTGATTATCAGGCCAGGACACTACATTAATCACCCACAATTCATTTAATCGTGAAGCCTTAGTAAAGAAAGAGCAAGATTATAGGCTCTGAACTCTATTACTTTATCTCTAATTCAGAGAGTCTGAAGTCTTTGCTTTAGAAGAAAATAAATCAGCAAATTAGAAACCACATAAAAATGTTGATTTATTGCGTAACGGCTGCAAAGCTTTCATTTTTAGCTCTATTGTCTGCATATTATGGCATCAAAGAGTCGCCTGTAATGGTTTTGGTAGCACCAAAGCCACACGGCGAATTAATCCACGTTGTTAAAGAAGCTGCTTTTGCAGAACTTTGTGCGATTCTCAGCTGCGTCTCATTCATCACGGCTGGTATTTACATAAACGATCACCTGTGTGGTCCAGTTCTACAGCTCTGGCTAGCCATACCTCAATCTCCTGGTGCCTGTGTGAAGAAACATGAGCAACGGAGCCAAAAAGAGTCATCTGGGTTTTATTTGGTTTTCCCCTTAAATCCAACAGGATATTAAAGTTTGGCACGAAAGGTCAAGTCGAGGACAAGGTCACATCCTCTGAACCGGGCTGAGACCCAGTATATCAAAGCTCTGGGCCATGACAGCAGCTGTGGCCTCACACAGGAGCATCCTCCACATGTTGACTTTGACCACGTCCCCTGAGAAAGACAAGAGAAGATGGTGATATTCAGACAAAGGCCAGAAGCAGTCCCCTCCTTCCATTCCCCGAAACACACATTCAAGCCACGTTCAGATTCAATAGGAATGAGAAACTGTAATGAAAAGACTGAAAAATGTGCAATAACGTGGCTTTACGAGCATCTGATGTCAACTGAACTGATTAGTTTAATACTACTGAAGGGCTCTTTGGTGAAAACTCGTGACTGGACAATTAAAAAGTAAGTCACTGAGTAATATATATATAAAAAAGGTGAAAAGATGGCCGGCTGTAAAGGGTTTGGTCAATATGTAGCTAGTGAGTCTGCATTCTGTCTGTTAATTGCAATCTACTGAACGTAGTTACAGCAAATTGTTAAATCCATAACGTTCTTGATTGGTTTCATTTCATGTTGAGAAGGAAAATCTGTCGTCGCAAACGACTAAAAGCACAAAATACTGAAAGTTCTGCTGCTGGAAACCAAATGTTCTCTAAATGTTCTGTAATTCAGTGGTCAACGTAAGCCAACAATCCCATCAAACATTCGCTCACAGCGTCACAAAGTTCAGAAAGACCTCCTCACTATGCTCACAGCAACTTTTTCAATCATGACTAGTCACAGTCCAGGAGTGCTTCTAATCTCTTCTGTGAAACTCAGTTTTCATTAGTCTATATTAAAAGAGCTATTTAATCCACGAAGAGAAGGCTTCATCAGTGTCTGTGTAACCAGCTCTTAACGAGGAAATTTAATTATGGGTGAAAAAAAGTCCAACAGTATGAAGGGCGACAGGATATTGGACCCGAGTCTGAGTCTATTCTTCACATTAAACACATGCTGTCCATTCTCACACGTTTAATGGACAAAAAGAACTCCATTAAAGTGTTGTTTCATTCAGTAACGGCATCATGTAATTGGGTCATGTTTTATACTTTTTTAAATCCCTTCTATTAAAAACTAAAAAAAGTGCCAGGTCCAAGCCTAGCAATACAAAACCACCCGGCTCAGCCCACTGTGCAGCAGAACTCTTCTAACCCTTTGAATCCAAAACCCTTCTGCAAGCTCCCACCTGTCTGCCGGTCCTTCTCCACACAGTAGCAGCTGTCGTAGAACTCCGTGAAGGTGGTGGCCAGCTCGTAGAGGTAGTCA
>BRDA01080697.1:7069-22313 GCA_036984385.1 Crenuchus spilurus | reverse complement strand
AGGAGAGAGGGGTGATGTGTGTAGTTTTAGAACAGAGAGTTGATGTTTATAGTTTGTGGAGAGAGAGGTGATGTGTGTAGTTTTAGGAGAGAGGGAGATGTGTGTAGCTTTAGGAGAGAGGGGTGATGTGTGTAGTTTTAGGAGAGAGAGTTGATGTTTATAGTTTGTGGAGAGAGAGGTGATGTGTGTAGTTTTAGGAGAGAGGTGATGTGTAGTTTTAGGAGAGAGTGGAGATGTGTGTAGTTTTAGGAGAGAGGGGTGATGTGTGTAGTTTTAGGAGAGAGGGTTATGTGTGTAGTTTTAGGTGTGTGTGTGTAGTTTAGGAGAGAGGTGTGTGTGTAGTTTAGGAGAGGTGTGTGTGTGTGTGTGTGTGTAGTTTAGGAGGTGTGTGTGTGTGTGTGTGTGTGTAGTTTAGGAGGTGTGTGTAGTTTAGGAGAGAGGTGTGTGTGTAGTTTAGGAGGTGTGTGTGTATTTGTGTGTGTGTGTGTGTGTAGTTTAGGAGGTGTCTGTGTGTGTAGTTTAGGAGGCGTGTGTGTGTGTGTGTAGTTTAGGAGGCGTGTGTGTGTGTGTGTGTGTAGTTTAGGAGGCGTGTGTGTGTGTGTGTAGTTTAGGAGAGGTGTGTGTGTGTGTAGTTTAGGAGGTGTGTGTGTATTTGTGTGTGTGTAGTTTAGGAGGTGTGTGTGTAGTTTAGGAGGTGTGTGTGTGTGTGTGTGTGTGTAGTTTAGGAGGCGTGTGTGTGTGTGTGTGTGTGTGTAGTTTAGGAGGCGTGTGTGTGTATGTGTAGTTTAGGAGGTGTGTGTGTGTGTATACATATGTGTGTGTGTGTGTGTAGTTTGAGGCTGTAGTCTTCTTTAGACGTTAGGACCGCGCGGACTCGGCAGAGTGTGCTGCTCAGCGGTGTTTAGGACAGACCGTTATAGAGACACACGGTGTATCTCGGCTCTGGCAAGTTTTAGTCCACTTCTGGGAGGAACCTGCTTTGTTTTCACTTGTCTCAGACCTGCATGGAGTTCTTGATCTGTTTCCTAAACACTGTACAAGCCTAGCCGACAGCTTTGTGGCTTTTTCTTCCTTGTGGACGGAGAGCTTGTGGCTTAACGTTTTGTTCTCGGTGAAAAAAAGATTTTGCTGTTTTTTTCTTCTCATCACTGCAGGCTTTGTGCTTTTATTGTTGGTCTTGTGTTCGGCTCGTCTTGCACGGTGGCTCTGTGGATTTAAGAGAAAGTGTCCTGCTGCATCATGAGCTCGGACATGAACATGTACCTGGGACGAGAGAAAGCGGGCATCATGAGAAAGAGAGCTCATCTGCTGAGGAAAGGCTGCAGCTTCGAAATAACCAGGTGAGTGACCTGCGTGTGTTCATACAGGCTTGTGTTGGGATCCCCGCATCAGCCCGTCAGCGGGCGACACCTCAGCTCACAGGATCAGTGGAGCAGAGCCGACACACACACTTCACACACAGACTCAGTGCTCACAGGCTGGCGTGTCTGGATCTGAGTGAACCTGCACACAACACATACAACAGCACAGTGACCGTGTCACCGCTTCAGCAGGAAGGGTTTGTTCTGTAGAAATGCTAAACAGATGTGTTCCTCAGGTTAGCTTGTGAGCCTGTGGGGTTCTGGGTGCAGGGGGTTTCCCCTCCAGCCGAAAGAGGGAGCTCCAAGCCCGTGGGAGAGGAGGGGGGCTCCGTGGCAGGCATGTCCCGAAATCTTAAGCAGAAAGTGGCGTAAATGCGCGAGCTCACTGCTAATGGACCTCAGTTTAGTCTCTGATATTACAGCGTCCTGAACTCTGTCAATACAACAGCAACAGACCAGAAATGTCATTAACCTCTATCAGCAGCACCAGAGCTGCAGCACTGTGTGTGTGTGTGTGTGTAGCCTGCATACATCAGTGATGTTTCTCTCTATCTCTTCCCTTCTCTCTCTCTCTCTCTCTCTCCCTCTCCATTTTTCTCAGTGTGTGTTTGTGTGTAATGCCCATGTGTGCCTGCATCAGTGGTGTGTGTGTGTGTGTTTCAGCATGTTGTGTGCTTGTGTATGTCTGCATCAGTGATGTCTATGCATCTGTGTGCCTGCAGTATGAGATGTGTGTATGTGTTAGTACTGTTTATGAGTGATTGTGTATCTTTGTCTGCCTCAGTTGTGTGTGTGTGTGTGTGTGTGTGTGTGTGTGTGTGTGTGTGCTGGATCAATAGAGCTCTCATGGAGCTGCACTGCTCCCTCCCGCAGTGAGTGTATTAGCCCATAGAGGATGACTTATGGTTCTTATGCTTCACATAGCAGCCAAGAGCAATTATAGAGGAGTGCCCTTATCCTCATCTTCTCTTAGCAACAAACTTCACCTTTACTCACAAGCTATGCATGTCTAGATGTAAACTCTACATGATGGGAAACGCTCATTCATTATTTTTGAAAGTGTCTTTGGGCTGTTTTATGTCCTGATTACATAAACCAGGGTTGTGTTTCCTCTCATCATTATGACATAATCAGACATCCTTACCCAAAGTGCAGGGGATGCTGAAGAAAGGCTGAGCAAAGTTAATCATGATTAACAACATCATGACCCAAATACCCAAAGATATCAGACAGTATGAAGTACTCAGTTGCGCTGATGTGTCTTACAAACCTGACATAGACTTTGATGTGTACCTCCATTAGAAATGACATACACTCTTATGCTAAAATTTTAATTTTCTATCAAGAACACAAGCAAAAGATGGTTGATTGTCACTGATATACATATTTTTGTATAGATGATTTATCACACTGAGGTCATTCGTACTTGTCTTACTGATCATTATTAGAGCTTCAAAGAGCCTCAATCTTTTGTCATTCATCACAGCACATACACAGATCGTTGCACCTGCTCTCAAACTACAATTTGTATTATTTAATTCATTCATGCAGTTCCCTGAAACAGAAATGCTCCACTCTGAATGTGTGCAAAAAAAACATTAACAGGTACTTGGAACTTTGTGAAGAACATAAGAACAGTAATACTTTCTTACAATCGCCATTTGTTAGGGTTTTTTTTCTATGCACAGCAGTTCAGCTACAAATCCTATATTAATCTCAGCAGTGGTGATATTTTAAAAAGCTTGGATAATAACAGCAGACATTTTCGGAAGGTCATTGTCACGACTAATTACCCCATATGGCTCTTCCAGTGTAGGGGATACAGTTCCAGAAATGGTCTTAATTAAACTTTAAAATAAAAAAGCAAGAGCAAAGAAATGTAGAGTGAAAAGCAGACTTGGACTATGATTACAGGCAGGATTCTTATTTCAAAAGACTGCTGGGGTCACTTAGGAGGAAGCTTCCTAGGGAAGGAAAGAGTAGTCTTATTATATTAATAATGAAAGAGATGAAAGTGCCGCATGCAACAAGTGACTTTGCTTTCCCCCGTGTTTGGTGGAACATGTTCCTGCTCGATGGAGTACATTTTTAAAAATAAAAAAGCTGTATTTTAATATTATTTTTCACTCACAGCTGATTGTAACTTGCAGGTAATTACTGTGATAAATGCTAATTCTACATTTTCAGTTAATACATTGGTGTGGGAGGTTTAAGTATGGTGAAATACATACAGGCTTCTTCTGAGAAATAAAAAGGATGCTTTATTTGTCTCTGGTTCTAGGCTCTTGAGGATGATGTATTAAGCTGTAAGTCTTCACCATTATACAATACAATGTATCATTTTATTAGGTTCATTCTTATAGCTTATACACAGAGGTGAACTGTTATTAGGCTCACACCAAATGCTTGGCACACTACTCTAAACTCCACACAACTGGTCAGCTTAAATAAGTAATAGTGATTCTCTTTGTCTATACTGAGAGTTTTAGTGTGTGTCCAGACCCTATATTACTCTAACCTGTTTGTTAAATGCTGCACGGATGCAGATATGGGTAAAGATGGATAAGAGAAATGAGTTTACAGCCATAAAAAGACTGTAAATGGGTGTAAAGATGATTCTGATGTGTGTAAAGATGAATCTCTCCATTTTGCTTGTTCTGATGCATCTCCTTCATAAATAGTAGCTACATTATTTACACTTTTTTTCTATCAGCTTTGTAAATGTGCATAACATCTGCAAAATGTGAGCTCAAAGGCTTTATAGTACAGCTGTTTGCTCTCAGCCAGATGTTTAGCCCATATGTCATGCAAGGCACTATGGGATGTAGGAATATCTTTAATATGTGATTTGAGATGTAGTTTCACAGGAGATGATGAGAACTTTAATCAAGATGATTGATCCTGAAGGAAATCTGTAGTCGGCCAGCAGATTGAGTATTTCTTTATTGGTAAATACAATACGAAGTATAATTTTACCAAATCCTCAATGTCCCTCATTTTATCACGAGGAGATTTTGCTAAATCTTTGGCCATAAAAATGTAACTTTCCTTGTTTTAATGACTCTTTATTCTCTTAATATTATGACTTCATAACATTTTTATTTTATAAGAGTGGCACTAAAATGTTGTTGTAACTAAAGTCATCCAAACTATGAATAAACACATCTGTAATTATTTAGTAAACAAAATAAGTGTTAAACAAACCAGAATATGTTTATATTTTACATTCTTCAGAGTAGGCACCTCTTGCTCAGATGGCAGTTTTCTTGTCATTTTCTCAGTCAGCTTTATGAGGTAGTCACCTGGAATGACTTTCAGTTAACAGCTGTGTCTTGTCAAGAGCTCATGACTTGCATTTCATGTCCTTTTCATGTGTTTGAGACAGCTGTGTGCCTACTTTGAAGAATGTAAAATATACATTGGGGCCAAAAAATATTTAGTCAGCCACTGATTGTGCAAGTTCTCCTACTTAGAAATATGAGAGAGGTGTGTAATTTTCATCATAGGTACATTTCAACTATGAGAGACATACCGAGTGGTGTGTTTGGGATCATTGTCATGCTGGAAGGCCCAGCCACATTCCATCTTCAATGCTCTCACTGATGGAAGGAGGTTTTGGCTTAAAATCTCACAATACGTGGCCCCGTTCATTCTTCCCTTAACACAGATCAGTCGTGCTGTCCCTTTTGCAGAAAAACCCCATAGCATGATGTTTCCACCCCCATGCTTCACAATAGATATGGTGTTCTTGGGATGCAACTCAGCATTCTTCTTCTTCCACACATGGCAAGTGGAGTTGGTACCAAAAAGCTCTATTTTGATCTCATCTGACCACATGACCTTCTCCCATGCCTCCTCTGGTCATTGGCAAACATCAAACGGGCCTGGACATGTGCTGGCATAAGCAGGGGCACCTTGCATGTCCTGCATGATATTAAACCATGATAGTATAGTGAGTTACTAATGGTCCTCTTTGAGACTGTAGTCCCAGCAGTCCTAACAGGTCCTCCTGTATAGTTCGGGGCTGACTCCTGACCTTTCTCAGAATCATCCTTACCCCACGAAGTGAGATATTGCATGGAGCCCCAGACAGTCATCTTGTGTTTCTTCCATTTTATAATAATAATTTCCTGGATTTTTTTTCTCATTTTGTCTCTCATAGTTGAAGTGTACCTATGATGAAAATTACAGACCTCTCTCATCTTTCTACGTAGGAGAACTTGCACAATCAGTGGCTGACCAAATACTTTTTGGCCCCACTGTAAAAATATTTTAGTTTGTTTAACACTTTTATGTTTACTACATGATTCCTTATATGTTGCTTCATAGTCTGGAGTCATAGTCACTTAAAATTGTAATCAGCCAAATATTTTTCACATTATTTGAGTCCTACTGTCGTTACAGAATGCAAATGGAATTCATTGCATTGCTCACTTTGTAGTCAAGTATGACATTATGTATGATTTGAAAAGCTTTGCAAAAGAAAAAATATCTACCATCTTTGAAGGGTTGATGTTCTGTAAGCTATTATAAGGGTATGTAGCAAAACAAGTAAAAGTTGCCCAAAACCTGGTTCATGCTAAAGAATAATTGGGCCAGTTTTGAGGCTGATTTGCTTCTCCTGACAATCGTAAAAATGCTCTTGATTTCACAGTGACTCATAACTAAATATCTTCCCAGAGATGGTATGGGGCATCTGTATAATCTTTACCCCTAGGGGGCAGCCATGGCCTAGTGGTAAGGATCTGGTCTTGTGTCCAGATGGTCGCCGGTCCGATCCCCTGACAGGACATGACTGAAGTGCCTTTGAGCAAGGCACCTAACCCCCTTAACTGCTCCCCAGGCGCCAGTGGATAAGGGCTGCCCACCGCTTCGGGCACAAATTCTCACAGCCTAGTGTGTTCACTAGTGTGTGTGTGTGTGTGTTTCACTGCACAAATGAGTTAAATGTGGAGGTCAAATTCCGTTGTGTGAAAATCACATTGGCAAATTGGTTCATCTTAATCATTTTTATATTCCTCAAGTGCATATTTTTATTTGTAAGTATAAAACATGTTTGATATTTATGACTCAGTATCCTGCAGTGTGAGGTGTGCACCAAATCTCTGGTGTAAAACAATGTTGACGTCATGCCTGAAAGACCTTCATCCAATGAGAGTTGAACGTGTTGGTTTGTACAGAAGATAACAGCAACTAAATGGCAAGTGAGGTGGGCTTGTCTTTATAATGTGTGCTGTTACAGTTTCACCCGCATACTTTTCTTTTCTGAGTAGAAAGCTCTCACAGCTAGCATTGCAATAATTTTACTTTCATCCGCCATGTTTGTTTACATTTAGTTTGTGAGAAAATCCCATCTGCTCTCATGATAGACCAGTTCGTGAGAACCTCCCTCAAGGTTTTGAGGCATGGAGCCAGTGGTCAGATGTGTTACTTGTAAAGTGTGTGGTGATTCAATTCAAGGCAGATTGTGTAGTGCAGGCATGTCCAGGGCAATGTGCAGGGCCATTTGCGGTCTGTTACCATTTTTGGAAAAGCCCACAAAGTATTTTAGAAATAATACGAAATAAATGAATAAATAATAACACTATTAAGCAGGTTGTAAAAAAACAAGATTCCTAGTTTGAACAATGGGTGTCTCTGTCATGTAAAACCAATCCCCTCCTAGCGCTAAACATTAAACAACGTTACACCTACATTACTGTTCCTAAGATTTTGAGTAGACACGGCAGCTCCAAAGAAACTACAAATAGACAAGAGTACAGAAGATTTCAGGCAGGTTGTGAAAATGAACATGTTTTCAATGAGTTCATAGGGAAGTGTGTGTGTTTAATTTGTCAGGAAACATTTGCAGTAATGAAGGAATGTAATGTTAAGAGACATTGTGAAATGAAACATCATTCTTTCAGGTCATGTACTGAACAAGAACAGAAGGTTAAACATCTAAAAGGAGCTTCTCAGCTCAACAAAAACAGTATTTTTATGCTGTTTTTTTTGTGATAGTAAGAAAAAAATGTGCTAGCAAGAAAATGCTCCCAGGGCTATCAACTACCTCAAGTAATTGCCCAGCACAGGAACTTCAGGGTTGCCAGGTTCACAGTTTTTGTGCAGTTGTGAGTAAATGTTCAGAGTTGGTGGAGTGCTGGTTTTTGGGATACTTTAAAAATGTACCATGACCACCAACAAAGTCTTATAGTACTATTATAGTGCTATGAGTCTGTGGCCCATGATTGCACATATTTTTCTCCTTCTGGCCCCCAAGAAAGGTTTGCACACCTCTGGTGTAGTGTGACTGCTTTATGATTCACAACAAACTGGTGAAAAAGATATGTGGGGTGCCTCAAAATTTCAACATTGTTTCTGATTGTAAAATCTTGTAGTGTGAACCAGGCTGGACAGGTTGAGAGATAATGTAATAAAGTATAATTTTCCATTTGTTCTCTATCAGGTTTTCCACAGATTATCGAGTAGAGTCCAAGGCAATGGTATTGCATTTGACATTTGTCTTATGGGTTAATACCCTCAAAGTATAGTGATATACAACAAAGAGTAATATTAATCTCATAATAAGCTCATAACCTTGTAACAGATTGTCTGAGATACAACAATACATTTGGAAAGGTATGAAGAGTATTCCTACATTATACAGACTCCATGTAATAATAGACTTTATAATGTTAAAAGTTTAAATAAGTCTACTTCTTTTTCAGTGTGACTCACTGGTTACTTATATAGATAACATGCATTATTAATTAAAAAAGAGGAATCACAGTACTAGCAAACTCTTCTTTTTATAGTAATGTGCTTGTTACAGAAAGCTGGACTAATTGTTTGCATGAGGGTGGACTTGGCTATGTTGATATGTACACACTTAAAGGTGTTTATTTTTTATTTGTAGACAAACCAGCATGGCATGTATTTTTTTCAGAAAGCTCCCACCGCTGACACACTATTGTAATCACTTTTATATAGTGTTGCTACAAAGCAGTGGACGTCTGATCTGCAAGGATGTCGTGTTTTGCAGGCAGGCAGTCTTAAAGAAAGGGCTACTTTGTGAAAATGAAGTGTAGGCGGGCAGGCCGCGCGCCTGGAGAGCCTTTGAATGTCACACATGAGGTTGTATGTATTTTGAGATTCCTTTCTTCTTTTTTGCAGCATACAGAGAGAGTGAGTTACACTAATTATATGTATAATAATGTATTTCAAAGTAAAAGTGTACTGTGTGACTGTTGAGGGGGAGGTTACTGGCCTAGAGGTTACTCACAAACACTGTACATATTTTGAACCTTTTGTTTTTATAATATTACACATAATTAATTTTTTTTTAAATTTAAAAATATTAACATTTTAATGAAAAGTGTTGGAGTAGGCTAGTTTATAATTTGTGGAATTAAAAGGCAAGAAAAAAGATGTTTGTGTCAGGTTTGTTCAGTTGTGTATAATTTTTCTTTTTAGCTGTTTGTGATTTTAACCTACTAACAGTTATCAGCTTTTTATGAGCCTAACTACGGCCTCAAATAAAGCAATGTTTCTTACATTTACATTGACATTTATTTCATTGTAGACAAGATATTTCATGTTCTGTCTGATCAACTTAATTTGTTAAGCCCTAAGAGTTGTCGATCACACCATGGAGCTTTGCTGTGAACTAGCATCAGAAGTGCTGGCTTTTAATGCCATGCTAGTTTTTGTTTGATGTTGATAGACCAAGTATAAACAGAGAAAGCATAATATACATTTTATGATTTAAAAAAAAGCGGGATGGGGCTTGATTAATCTTAATTAAGTGTTAATATACATCCCTTCCTGCGTTTACTGCCTGCAACACATTCCAAAAAAAGTTGAGACAATGAAAATTTAAGGCTTGTATTTAGGTAAAAAAAGGTAAACTATGTGGTTTCAAACAGGTGATTGTAATCATGATTTCTACTGAGTCTTTGAGGAGCAAATTTGGGCAGAGTTAGTTTGTCCACAAATGTGTGAGAAAATGATTGAAATGGAAATGTAAGTCTGGAAAGGATTTACATATTTCTCCCTCTACAGTGCATAATATCATTAAACGATTCAAGGACTCTGGAGGAATTTCAGTGTGTAAAGGGCAAGTGTGCATGTCTAAGCTGAACACACGAGGGATTGGCACTGCATCTGTCATTCATGAATAGCTGATATAATCACATGGGCAAGGGCAAACCTTTGTCAAGCATGACAATACCGTTACATTCATAAAAGCCACTTAAAACTTTAGTGTGCAAAGAAGAAGCCTTATGTGAACCATGTCCAGAAGTGGAGTTGATGTCTCTGTGGTCTGAGGCATCTGGAACGGATCATCACACAGTGAAAACATGCACTGTGAAGAGACGAGTCAGAATTCCAGATCTTGTTTTGAAGAAATGGATGCTGTGTGCTTGGGACTAAAGACAAAAAGGGACATCCAGAATCCAGGGTCTGTCATTGTAAGGGTTGTGTCAGTGCCCTTGGTAAACACTTCATCACTTGGTATCCTTTGTGCCAAAACATCTTGAGTGTTTTGAGAAGGAAGGGCATCATTACAGAGTACAAAGTGTTTTGTAAATGCTTTACTGTCCCAAATTGTTTGAAATGTGTTGCATGCCTGAAATGCAGGAATGGATGTATATTAACAAATTTAAAAAACTGGGTTCATACTGTCTGCAAACAAACATCAAAGTAAATATAAGAAACTGTAAGTAAAGTAGTAGCATTTTTTTTTTTTTTGCATCTCTCATACTGTCCCAACCTTTTCTTATTAGAGGTAGCAATGGATGGCTGGATAGATGTATGGACTGATTGAACTGTATTGATCTTGTACATAAACATATTAGGCAGTAGGAATAAAACTATATATTAACATGTAGGGCTGCACCTAACGATTATTTTTTTATCAATTAATCTGATTATTTTTTCGATTAATCGTTTAATCTAATTGTTGCCTTGTTGTCTGCACTTAATAATGTACCCAAAATGAGAAATCCTCTTAATATTTCTATATTTTCTTTCATCTTCACATAACCTGCAAAACAAAATCCTGTGTTAAAATGTACCTTCTCTGTACAGTCAAACATAAAATCTCTCATGAAATTACAGCAAGATTTTTAACAATGCAAAAAATTTTCAACTTGAACAACAGAAGTAACTAACACACACCTTAGCACCTACACACAATCTCTCTTCCCCTCTAGTGTATGGGTCTACATGTCTCCTGTGTTGGGGTGACTGTAAGAATATTTAGGGATTACAGTGTTACATTATTAGAGTTAAATTAACACTGGGAGTGTTGCTGCTTTAAGGTTAGACAAGCTATGGGAGTGTTACACCCTCAGTCTTAATTTAACTCTAATAATGTTGATTTAACACTGGCAGATTTACTGTGTAAGCACACTTGATGTGTTTATAACTCAGCTCTGGGTCAGAGAACATTAAAATAGCGTATAATTTTTTCTGAAAAGATGCAAATCACTGAATTTAGACCAATAACACGAGATGATGTTAGGAGCTGCAGCAGAATCTCTGTTGTGTATTTTGTTTTAACAACGTTCTAATAATATGGATTTATTTGGAATTCTGTTTGTTAAATATAACAACTAGTGCTTTATGAGATGTTCTGTTGTTTTCTGTGAACGTAATGACAATAAAAATAGTTATTTAAATACAGAAACAACAGAAACAGCGAGTACGATGTGCTCTGCACTGCTGTGTGATGCTCGTGCACGCGAAGGGGAGTCGGATTCTGGCGGTGCTGTTTTCTGAGTGGGTTCAATGTCAGACGATGGAGATTTGCGTTTTAGTCAGCGCTCCGTGTTTGCGTGCCACAAGTTCTTATCAGTGACTGTGTTGGTTCTGAAAGTTGAGAGAAACGCCTCTAAAGCAGAAGGTTCTCGTAGCTCTGTAGGCAGAGGAAGAATGAGCGCGCCGAGTGCAACGTCCAGTACGGAAGTCGGTCCGACCGACCATCCGCCCGTCTCACAATCCAAACCGAGCGAATGTTTCGCTGAACGTTTTCGCTGTAATTATTTGCGGGAGTTTCCCGCATTATTAAGGCTAAAATTGCGGAAATCAAATAAATAGTCCGCAATTCCCGCACTGAAATTCAGGCCCTGATAGCAGTAAAGGTGACTACTTTATAGTGACTACTACTAACGTGCACATTAGCAACACATGCTAATATGTTTAATATATAATGCTAGGGTGGAGAGAACAAATAAACAGAACTTAAGGTGGTGTCTCGCCGCCGTATTGACGAAGTGCTCCGGGATGCTTGCGCTTCAGGTGCTCGTGCATAGCGGTCGTGCTGCTGTGATAAGCCATCTCCATTTGGCAAAGCTTACATAGCACCACATTGTTCGGTCTCTGTCCAAAATACTCCCAAACTTAAGATGCCCGTGTGCGAGTTTTTTAGCCACAGCCTGCTCCCCGGAGAAATCCATGTGTTTAGTGGGTGTGGCCATCTTGGAAACGCGTCGAAGCGCATTTTTGCAAATCGACATATTTTTGAAGTCGATTATGTCGACGTGTCGCCCCACCACTATTAACATGTTCACATGAGCGTATAAGACAGATTTATTATTATTATTATTATGATTAATATAATATATAATAATATAATATACACTTATATAGCGCCTTACTAGATACCCAAGGACGTTTTACAATTGACACACTTCATTTACACACACATTAGTGAGAAGCAGCAGCCAGTCGCAGACAGCGTACTCTCATCCAGAAGAAACCGTCCACCTGGAGGACTGCATTGAGCACTAGGGGGAATCATCCAGGACAGAGTGCCAACCATATCTGGGCATACATACACATTCATACACACACACCAGGGTAATTTTTAGAGTATCCAATTCACCTGATCTCCATGTTTTTGAACTGTGGGAAGAAACCAGAGTCCCTGGAGGAAACCCACGCAGACACGGGGAGAACATGGAAACTCCGCTCAGATGGGGACTCGAACCCAAGACCTCAGCGCTGAGAGGCGAACATGCTAACCACTAAGCCACCGTGCCGCCCATAGCATTTATATATTTATAACATTTGCACAAGAGCTGTATTGCATTAAATATTGGTATGAGGTAGTTTAATCCATGAATATAATAAGTAGTGTATTTACAGTCTAAAGTACATAGTGAAGAATGTTGTAACACTAGCAGAATATGATATATCAGCCTTTTGCGTTCTCAGTCACTCGTTCATTCAGAAACGTAATGCCTTATCTGAATACCCTGTTAAGCAAACAAATGCTAACTTACATTTAAATGGTGTCTGTAGTGTTTTTGTTTTGGTCTATGTGTGTGTAAAGGGATAAAGTGGATGTAGGCATCATAGACATCCTGTCTGAAGATTTGCTGGTATGTCTGATGTCTGTTAAAGCTATTTCTCCATCACGTGTGCGTACACATATGTGCACATACACAGACCCCTTTTTGTTTCACACACTTAAAATGCCTTTTTCTCAGTTTCACTGACTAAATGTCTTTTTTGCCTTTCTGCCAGGGTTCACTGGCAAAACACCTTTAATGGGAATTTAATGTTTACTGCCATAAATTATTCAAGGTGCTGAGAGTTTGGTGCCTTTTTTGTTGTAAGCCATTCAGTTAGCTAATCAATCTGTCATTCAGTCCATCTGCGAGTCCATCAACTGAGCAATCAATACTGCAGTTAAAATGGCCATGTGTTCCTAAATACTCAGTGTAAATGTGTGTGTGTGTGTGTGATAAAGTATTCTTACATTGGAAGCAGTGGCAATACATTTTAAGATTTTAAAGTTTTGTGAACTTTCTTCACTTTTCTTATACTTTAGTCAGCTCTTGCTGTCATATGGGTTCAGTCAACAGTCAAGAGTCCACACTGAACTGAGTGCAGGCAAGCAGAACCAATCTACTACTATTAGGAAATGTCAGTGGGGCTGTAGCCAGGAGGAGATGGATGCAACGTGGTATCCAAAACAACAGGGCTTCATTGTAAACAACCCAAACTGTGACTAAGAAACAAAAACTTGACAGTGAAAATAACAGAACGTGACAACTCTACACTTGACTATGATGGCTTACATAACGCTGGGGTGACAATACAAGACTGTGGTAACAAAGACTCACTCACTGTGACACATGAGGGAGCTAAATAGTAAAATAATCTAGACAGATGATTAAACAGCAGGGTTGTGCAATAAATAACACATGACGTGGCTGGGGTTAGAGACATGACATGAATAAGACACGTGGAAGACATAAACAAAAGCATGTGGGGACAAGACGGCACATGGAAAATGTAAACAAAAAGCACGTACCCGGAGGGGGATGGCTGCGGAGGGGAGTTTCACAAGGAAACAGGTTACTGTGATATTTCACAATGTAGATATGTAGTTAACTTGTGCTTCCCTTAGTGTCTGGAAAGAGTATGACTATCAATGTTTGCAGACACAAAGCTTATCTGTACTAGGTTCTGACATGAATATTTTGTCACCAGTGCTGATACCAGAAAAAAATCTGACAACTGAAAACACTGATATATTTTAAAATAGAGAACCACCTTAACATGCTAAATGACTATTCACTAACCTGCTACTTTGGCATGATATAGTTTGACAATGGAGTCTCAACATAAACAGTCCTTCAGGAAACACAAATGTATGAAATAACTCTTGTCTGTCAGGTACATCACTTGCTCTTCCATAATTGAAAGAATGGGACACACAATCAACAAAATTGGATGACTTGGAAACCCTGGTAGCTGTTCAAAGAGAGTTGGCCATGCTTTTGCAGAGTCCATTGGCCAACAACTCATGATTTCCCTCTTAATTATTACTAACCACTTTATGCAAAACTTTTGAATTATTTACATGATTAGATACCATGAACATCACAAACCCTTTTCACTCTTGTGGATACAGTATCTATTGTTTGGAAAGTTGAGCTTGGCTGGAAAAACAAAACTTTGATTCAGGTTGGACCAGTACAAAATGATGCATAGAAGTACACTACTCCCAAAAGGATATTTGATTTTTGAGTGAAATTTACAGAAACTGTAAAAACTTCACGCTACAGTGATATTTTATAATGAAAGTAGGGCATTTAAGTGGAATGCAGTGGTGATTTCCTGTCAAACAATGTCTCAATGTCTCAATAACGTGTCATGTGCCCTTGAACATCAATTACAGCTTGACAACAACGTCTCATGCTGTTCACAAGTCGACTTATTGTCTGCTGAGACATGGCATCTCACTCTTCTTGAAGGGTGGCCCTCAGCTCATTGAGGTTCTGGGGTACAGGGTTACTAGCCTCTGCAAGGTGACTCAGCTGATCCCATAGGTGACAACAGTGGCGGATGCATAGCGCTCTCCCATTGTTGGTGGCCAAATTTTCTGCTCAGCATTGACTTTTATCAGTGAGCAGCACTGAGGTCCACTGGTCCCTCGTCCAGCGTACATGCTCTATGGCCCATGCAAGACAATGATGCCTGTGCTGGTGGTGTGGTCAGGTACCCTTGTAGGTTGTTTATCATGCAGACCACACTGATGTAAACAGTTTTGAGTGATCTGATGTGACACTTGGGTGCCTCTCACCTCCCTTAAATGTGACTGGAGTTGTGTTGCATTCATCTGGTTCTGCAGGACACTGTTCACAATGAAGCAGTCATCAGTGTGGGATGTGGCCAAAGGACGTCCAATTCTGTGTCTTTCTGTGACTCTTCCAGTCTCTCTGAGTCTCTGTTACAACCTGCTGATGACACTCTGTGACACTCTAAGCTCAGTGGTCACTTCTGTCTGAGAGATTGTGGACTAGTTGTCATGGAGTCGTGACACTCCGAAGTTTGTCCTACAAGAGTCTGTCTTCACTGGTGACTCGAATCTCACAGTGTCTCACAGT
>BRDA01080696.1:14369-37200 GCA_036984385.1 Crenuchus spilurus | reverse complement strand
TATATATATATATATATATATATATATATATATATATATATATATATATATATACACACATGTACATATGAATAATGTGCTCCAATCTAATTTATTATGTTACTGTACATTTCCTGTACATTGTTATGAAAAAGTTTATTGTTGTTTGTAATTAATGTATTTAGGGAAATGGTAATATCTTATATTATTTCCACATTAACTTATATTTCAAGCCTTTCCTGTTTTACAGTTGATCAGTTTGGCTTTGAGCTCATGAAAATCAGAAATCCATAAACACAAATCCTTAAAATATTTAAATATTTATTTAGATTTAAATAAATGAATATAAAATATATGACATATTTTTACCTTCTTGAATTATGAACAGAAATATACGTTTAGAGCTGCAATAATGCAAAGTTGGTGTATAGATACATGCATTTGCACTCATAACAGTTGTAGTCTTTAAACACAGACTGGAAACCCATCTTTTTGTTGAACCTTTAAGTGAGCACTAGTTTAAATCTCTTATTGTAATGCATTGTTATGTTCTTATATTGTGTATAATTGTGTATCTTTCCTTCTTTCTAGGTATTAGTGATGGTTTAGTTCTAACAGTGTACGAACTGAAGAGTAGTTTAGACTCTAACCTGTCTGTACTAGCTGAGATTATTCTCTTAATGGAAACAAAACACTGTTGTACGTCGCTCTGGATAAGAGTGTCTGCCAAATGCCGTAAACATAAACGTAAACAGTTATGCAAAGTGTATCACTGAGCATCCAAATGGGAAGTATTTGATACTGTAATACTATAAGAACACAGTTCAGTGTACAGCATATCCAATGTGTGGTGTTATCCAGACATGTGAGATGTTGCCACTTTAAGTTCCTCAAAACAGTATAAAACCTTCTTTGAAGAGCAGCCAAAGAGCAGCAACCAAACATGCTAAACCATGTGGTTTTAGCAGATATGTAATTGTCTCCATTGCAGAGAAACCCACAAGCATCTGGAGAGTACTTGTAGTTGTGCAGTAGTGTCTGAAACAGAGTGAACTAAAGAGAACACAAAGATTCAACATATCCTCAAACATCACTGATGACTGAACGCCTAGCAATGGCCCTTTTGAAGAAAACGTCCTTGTGTGTTGTATATTTGTATTATTATTTATTTTATTTTATTATAAAGTTTGTAACGGAAAGCTTGTAAAGGATTTTTGGAGTATATGTAAGCAAGTAAGTCTGAATTTGGACCAAAAAACTGTGTTTTACTTTGTAGCTCTCGTGTTGGGGGATCCTGGGCTGTGTTTCTGGGTCAGTGGTTGCCCATCAGGGGGTGAGGGTGGGCTTTTGTAATGTGGCGCAAGTCGGACACAATAGCTAACTGAGGCTCAACAACAGCTGCACTGTTCTCAGCCACACAAATGAGGTGGTCAAGCCCTGATGAACTTTCCCCATTGTTCTCTCCCTCTAGCCCTTTTGCTCTCCAACTCTGATTTGGCAAGCTCAAATCATAAGGCTTTATTGGAAGCGACGTCCGGTTGGGTATTGTTTCGGCCAGGGCTGTTGTCATATCTTGTAATCCATTTGACATGGAGCGGTGGTCAAACACAAATGGGACAAGGCAAAATGAATCACAGTTGTGTGTGTATTGATTATGTAATGTTGATTGTTGAACATCATCTGCTCTGCTAGTACTTGGAGGAGTCATTGATTTTAAGGAACCTTACATCTGTCCACAGTAAAGTCACTTGAGTTTGCTCTTAATTACTTTCAGTATTGAAGCCTTTATAACACGTACTTAAAGATAAAGACTCATAAGTGGCTTTTGGTGTACTGCTATAGAAAAACTATGTTACTCATAATTGAGATTCCATTAGTAAAAAATGGTTTTGAAGATTGTGCTTTAAGGCATGTAATTTAAAATACATTAAAATAAATCTACAACTACAAACCACAAAAAGTGCAATAAGATTAAATATTAAAGGCTACATAATTCTGTTTTTCTTAGTAAGACATTATATTAAATATAATTTTATATATAAATCATAATATACATCAGATTATCATAATTAAACATAATATCATATTTACATCAGAATACACCCAAAATACATAGCTTACTTACTGGTGAATCTAAAAAAAATAGAATATCATCAAAAAGTTCATTTATTTCAGTAATCCAATTCAAAAAGTGAAACCCCTATTATTTATAGTCATTACACCCAGAGTGTCTATGTCAAGCATTTATTTCTTTTAATGTTGATGATTAAGGCCAACAGCCAATGAAAACCCAAAAGTCAGCATCTCAAAAAATGTGAATATTTTATAAGACTAATTAAAAAAAGATTTGGTAAAACTTTATAACTTTCATTAATAAGCCATTAACTAATGATTAATTACTGTGAACAAGTAAATAGTTCATGATCATTTGAACATGAACAAGTGTTTATAAATGAATGAATGTTACACTTATATAGTGCCTTTCAAGATACCCAAGGACGCTTTACAATCAACACACTCCATTTACACACACTCAACCACACACACTGGTGAGAAGTGGCAGCCAATCGCGCACAGCATATT
Source organism: Crenuchus spilurus (assembly GCA_036984385.1). NCBI lineage: Eukaryota > Metazoa > Chordata > Actinopteri > Characiformes > Crenuchidae > Crenuchus > Crenuchus spilurus. The sequence goes on along the minus strand of BRDA01080696.1, from coordinate 34,638 downwards.
CTCAACTGGAAGCGACCGTCCACCTGGAGGACTGCATCGAGCACTAGAGGGATCACCGAGGACAAAGTGCCAACCATATCTGGGCAAACATACATACATACATACATACACAGATATACACATTCATACACACACCAGGGTAATTTTAGAGTATCCAATTCACCCGATCTCCATGTTTTTGGACTGTGGGAGGAAACCAAAGTCCCCGGAGGAAACCCACGCAGACATGGGGAGAACATGGAAACTCCGCTCAGATGCGGACTCGAACCCAAGACCTCAGCGCTGAGAGACGAACGTGCTAACCACTAAGTGCCGCCCAAATGTAAATGACAATGTAGTTACTAATTATTGTATTCATTTTTGCAAATGTTAACAAATCATTAGTAAATCATTTGTTAATGAAATTCTGATGAACTAATGATTTGTTCAAGCAGCTTGGACTGTGTGTCTCTCTGCCCTTCCTCCAGACTCTTTTTTCCAAATGAAAATTTCAGTGATGATGTCAGAGACAACAGCTCATCTGTTGAATAGTCTGTTTTGGTCATCCACTGGTCCACACTGGTGGTCGCAGGACACTGTTGGCTGAATATTTTTGTTGGTGAACTATTATCAGTTCAACTGTGACTGTTTAAAATCAACTGCTCTGCTTTGTCTGATCCATTCATACCAACACAACACCACCACCACATGAGTGTCACTGCAGTGCTGAGAATGATCCACCAGCCAAATCATCCACCTGCTCTGTGGTGGCTGCGTGGGATTACGGCATTTGAAGAACAGATTGAATGAGGCTAACAGTGTATGAAGAGAAACAGATGGACTACAGTCTGTAATTGCAGAACTACAAAGTGCACCTATATTGTCAGTGGAGCTGATAAAATGGACAATGAATGTAGGTTATCATGTTCTGACATCCAGAATGTCACACAAAGTCAAGTCATATAAAAGGGATGATTAATAATTAAGTTTTTCACCAGTAAATTAGACACTGTCTTATCCCACTGGTTAAAACTGAGGCCACAGTCTCCATTGAGCATGATATAAATGTGGCAGTATAACCTCATTAAAATATTAATAACTGGAGCCTTTAAAGATATAGTGTATGGAAGTTATATGTTGTAAATTTAGAGGTTACTGTTCTGCACAAAGCATATGAACAGCTCCTTTATATAAAAAAGTCATAATTGTGTGAGGTTTCATTGAAATTACACAACATTTCCCTTACTGTCCATAGACAAGACATATTTTGTGTCTTAGATGTTGTTCTGTAATTTTGTATTTTGAATTTTGAGACCAAAAGTGGTCAATATTGAGAATTTCTACTGACAACCATTAAAAACCATAATCAACTCTATTTGAGATCTCTTAATAGCTTGACATGGTATGAGACTGATGATTTAGTCCTGCAGTTTGATGTTGTTTATTGTTGCCAGCAGCCATAACATCTACACAACATAACATGCAAAACCACTGAAGATAAGCAGGTCTGAGTCTGGTTAATATGTGGATGACACATGTTCGACACTGTGTGGCTGCTGGAAGTGGTGTTGGTGGGGACAAAAGAGATGCTATTCCTGTGGATCCCAATACTCCAGTACAGAGTTGAGGACACCATATTGTATAAATGCTTCCGCCTTTTGGTAAAACCGAGGTCTTGATTTCTGAAGTAAGATCCCTTGTAATTTCCTCTAAAAGTGTTAAACCAGTGTCCTGGATAAATTTCTGCTTTTCTAATCACTCCCATCTTCAAAAACTGGCTTAGTCTCTCCTCACCTCTCTGCGTAATAGCAAAATATGTGGTGAGTGTTCTGGCACAGATTGGCTTATGTCACATCACCCTGGTGGATGCTGCACATTGGTGGCAGTTGAAGTGAGTTTCTAATGTCTGTCCCAAATGTCAAAACACTTTTTACAAATTTTTACAAATGTAACTGTAAGTAAGTTGGGTAAAAGCTTCATTACTGTCCTGTACTATTTATAATGGTACCACTAACTACAATCGCCTATATGGGACAGCCAGAGGAACAGGGAGAGTGGTGAACTTCTGTGGATAGCTACCACATTTTAAGGAAAAAACAAAGCTAAAAATAACCAGGTTGGACTTCAAGTGCAGATAGTGGAGGTTGCAAAACAATAAAAGTTTTAAGCTGAAGAACGTGAATGAAAAGTGTGATATATAGAACACGTACTTGCTGCACCATTTTGGTTGTGGAGAGATCACTAAACTACTTGAAATTCAATGTGCAACATGTAGGAAAGAGTAGCAATGCCAGTAGAAGTCTGTGCTGGCATAAACAAATGACTGCACCAAACACCCAGCACAGAGTCTTAATGTAAGCCAACTACATTTGGAAGAAGTCACAGATGATGACTGCACAGTAAATCTGCCAGTGTTAAATCAACACTATTAGAGTTAAATTAACACTGGGAGTGTTACATTTTGACACCCTCAGTGTTAATTTAACTCTAACACTGTTGATTTAACACTGGCAGATTTACTGTGTGGCACTACAAAATGAGGCAAAATGAAATCGCCCACCAAGGCATACAGCCAAACAGAGAGTGTAGCCCCTTTACAGTGACCAAGCAGTATCAGCTGCAGGCTATCACAGCTGATGACTGACATTAGTAAAACAGAGGAAAGGAGCCTACACCCAGGGCCAGTCCTTTACAAAATGTACACGGTGTAAAAGTGAAGGATGTTTTTAAGACACCATGGTAGTATCATGGTATTTGTTGTAAAGACTACATTAGCTTCTCAGCTCTAACACAAAAGCAAAGAAGTAAACTTCAGGAACAAGACGTATCTTAGCTGATAAAACTGAAAAAGAATAAAACGTAAATGTATTTATATCTTTATTGATTAATTTTACTAAACAGAATGTAAGGTTAACTTAAATCACAATAAGACATAAGAAATGTCTTGTTGTACTGGGGCTTGCTTGAGCATCCTTGCTTAGTACATAGGTCATATGAGTAATGTTTTTGCTAGAGTGCTGTACAATGGCTTTTGGGATAGTTACTAAAGTAATTTTGCCCCTGCTGGCATAAATCAGCTCGAAAGTAAGGAAAACGTTTGTGTTGCTGTCACGTTTAATGAAGTGCCCTGGCATTTCTAAAAAAGCTTTGAAGAGGCTTTTTTTCAGAGCTGTAAATGATGTATCTGGCCTTGTACTTCAAGCCCTCGTGGGGAACTTGAACAGTGGATATCAAGCTGATGAAGCTCGGGGAAGAATTTTTGCATTTCGAGAGTTGGCTAGTTGTCAGATTTTAAAGAAAAAGAGGGCAAAGATGGGCCATTTTTCAGGCAAGTGGCTTGTGGTGCAACACTGTACTCTTCATATTATAAAAAAGAAAGAGATTGCTTCCTCAGAACATACAGTCACTAGCTGTGTATTTTGGAGAACTTCATACAATGTCGAAAAAATAGGATCCAAGTTGGCATGGCAACAAATCTCCTGGGAAAGGAAAAGGTCATAGTGGCTATAAATTCATTGCTTCAGTTCGAATGAGCTGGTTTCCTATTATCATCTCCATTCTGCTGTATTTTTATTCGTGTTTCTCTCTCTCTCTCTCTCTCTCTCTCTCTCTCTCTCTCATAAATGTGGTGATTCACCGCTCCAGTTCTGAACAAGCTGATGATTTTAATTTTCTGTTTGCAGAGTAATAAACATTGACATGAGAATGGGCCTCGGGCTCAGGCTCCTAATGAGAAAATGAAATTAGTTTTTCAGCTGAATGCTCAGAAACATTTTATACATAATAATCAAGCATTTATTTGTGTGTGGCATCCTTTTTTCTGTGCGTTTGTGTGTTTTGTGTGCGCTCAGTCTTTTGAGTGTCTATTCTCTTGGTTCTCTTTATTTTTCTCAGTATGTTTCCTGCCAGCCTTAGTTGGCTTGCGTGCCTTGCTGGGGTGTCATTGCACAGAGCAGTTGGTTCACTACATTTGAACACACATCAGTCAGTGAGTGTATATTCCTGTGCATTGTCTCTTCGCATTGTTTCCAGCCAACACATTTTGTGTGTATGTGACTTTTTATTTTTTACCACATAGTAAAATAGGTGGCCCAATTACCTCTGACTCTCAGGAGCCATTTATTTCATTTACACAATGTCTAATCTGAGACTGCAGGAGTGAATAATAGGGATATTGCAGGTGTTTTTGTTCAGGTGGCTTGGGTCTTGTTTCAGGCACTCTGGGCTCCAAAAGCCCATTATATGCTTATTATACAAATTACAATAACCAAAAATAATAATATGCAAAATTATTGGATGTAATTTTAGTATCACATGATAATATATTAGTCTTGGGGGGTTGATATCAGCTGTAAACCTGGTTAAAGTTTCAATATGCACATTTCATTGCCTTGTTTATAGTCTTTATATGTAAATGATGCAATAATGTCCATTTTGTATGTATAGTTTTGTGATGTAATAAAACAGAACTGTATATATCACCATATTCAGCTTATAACAATATAATTCATGTTTACATGGGCTGTCAAAGTTAACTTGTTAATGAATGTAAACACAAAAAAAGTTATATTTGTTGTCATTATCACATTCCCTGATAGCACCAGTATGTCTCTATGGTATCTGGGAAAGGTCTGAACATCTTAAATGCATGATACCAATTAAACTTATGATTACAAGACCATAATAAAATCAACAGTTGCAGATTCTAAATGCATTCTGAAAACACCTCTCTTAGATGTTAGGAACAATTATTACACAAAGAGGTAAGTCTGGATTACAGCTGCTGAAAATCTTCGCAAAGTTGTCTCACATACATATTGCAGACCAAACATATACAGACCCATTCCAAAAAATTAGAATATCATGGAAAAGTTGATTAATATCTATAATTCCATTCAAAAAGTTATACTGTCATAGATTATAGATTCAGGGCCCATAATTTAAAATTTCAAGTATGTATTTGTTTATTTTCACATAATTTGGTCTTCCAGCTCATAAAAACCACGAAAACAGGAGAAATCAGCCCAAACTACTTCTGTTTTTGCAGAAAAAAAGAAATTAGGATCACATCAAATCAAACAAAATATGATACTTTAAAAACGGTATGTCAATCTTCAATACTTGGTTGGGTGCGATGTGGCATTGAGGAAATCAGCCTGTGGCATTGACTGGGAGTTATGTAAGCCTAGATTTCCTTGATGCTTGCTGTCAGCTCTTCTTTGTTGTTGGGTTTGGTGGTCCTTATTTTCCTCTTGAGAATACCCCATAGATTCTCAATGGGGTTTAGGTCCGGCGAGTTGGCTTCCCCATATTGAACCGAACTGAGACAATTGAACCAAACTGAAGCAATTTAATGACACCTAAGGAAACCTGTGCAGGTGCTCTGAGTTTAGAAGATGATTAGTGTGTCATACTCAGTTTAAAACATTCATGCCCTGAAAAATTTGGGCAGATTTCTACACAGTATTCAAATTATTTTTAATTTTTTGGGTTTCATGAGCCCAAATTATGTGAAAATAAACAAATAAATACTTGAAATCGTTTAAATTGTGGGCTCTGAATCTATAATCTATGAAAGTGTAACTTTTGAATGGAATTATGGAAATTAATAAACTTTTCCATGATATTCTAATTTTTTGGAATGGGTCTGTACATTCCAGATACAACAAGTTGTTTCTCAAAAAAGTCTCTGAGACATACTATGTGTGCTTACTGGGTTTTCATTTTTTGAACATGCACTGTAAGTGTATGCGGTCAATAAGAGCATATTTCTGTAAGACATTATTTAAAAAGAGGAACAATATAACACCAGTCATGAATGAAAGAATGTTACACGTATATAGTGCCTTTCTAATACCCAAGGACACTTTACAATCAACACACTTAGAACTCAACCACACACGAGAAGTGGCAGCCAATTGCTGTGATGTTTGTCCTGTTCTGTTCTGTTTCCTTCATCTGTCCTTCACGCACCTTCAGAGTAGATTGTAGTTCACTTCCTGTTCAGCCATCATTCAAGTTTCCATTCACCATATCACTCCCACACTACAGTTCCCACGATGCACCTCACCTTCTTACATCACTTCCTTGTTTCTGCTCACCTGTGTTTCATTTCGTAATCAGTGTTTCACTTTATAAGCAGCTCTCTCCGTTTAGTCTTTGCTCGGCGTTGTTTTCGTTTTGCTTCTCTCGCTTTGCTCTCCCCCCTTTTCATTCCCCTGTTCCAGTCTGGTTGGTTTTTGTCTTGGTCTATGTTCTTCGTTAAGGTTGGTTGTTATTCTGATTGTTTAAGTCCTGTTTCAGTCTAGTCCTGCTTAAGTCCTGTTTCAGTCTAAGTCCAGTTTGAGTCCTGTTTCAGTCTAAGTCCAGTTTGAGTCCTGTTTCAGTCTAAGTCCAGTTTGAGTCCTGTTTCAGTCTAGTCTAGTCTTGTTTTTGATTACTTATCTTGTCTTAGTTTTCTGCATTTCTTGTATCTCAGTTTTGTCTAATAATAAAGTCCTTCATTTTACCTGCACTCACCTTCGTATCTCTGTTTATCCCACGTTGTCGGAGTCCCCACGTTACAATTGCACACAGCCATCCACCTGGAGGACTGCATCAAGCACAAGGGAGATCATCCACATCCCGGACAGAGTGCCAAACCATATCTGGGCACAAACATAACATTCATACACACAGACATACACATTCATTCACACACCAGAATAATTTAGAGAAGAAGAAGAATGTAATCTTGATGTTTTTGGACTATGGCCTTATGTGACTTCAACTCTTATTCATGTTTTCTTGTCGTGTTTTATAAATGAGCTTCACACTCTGTGAATTTTCATGTAAATCAATTAATGGTTAGCTTTGTTAGATCACATTCACTACATAGAGTGTAAAATGTCAGGTTTTTGTCATGTACAAAAATCAGATTTTTCCATCTTTAATATTATCACCTATAATCTGTACAATTCCATTGAAAAACAAACTGAAATCAATTAGAGCAATAAATATATATAACAAAACTAAAGTAATGTGGTCGCATAAGTGTGAACACGCTGTACTTTTAAAGGAGCAGCACAAATTAAATGGCAGAAATGGTGTCCACTGGAGAGTGGAGCTGCACCTCTAAAGATAATATAAATACACCTGCTGGCTTGTAGGAATAAAAAATCTTCTAAGATTATTGAAAATAGAAATGGGTTTATTAAAATGCAAGTTGTTGTCAGTGCAGGACTTGTTTTATTTCACAATATTCTGAAATATCTCACTGAAGTGTATTTTGCCCACTTTTGAGACTATGTACTGTTTCGTAATCCAAGTCTTTAAATGTCAAATTTAATCAAATATTTAACCATGATTAATTGTGAGCAATACAGCAAAGCAACTCAAAGCAACTTCAGGTTCAACACCAAAATGACCAATTAGACACAAACATAAGTCATAAGAAATGAATGGTGAAGTTTTTACTAGGCAGTTATACAGGAACCATCTAGATGTAGTAGTGAATGAAGGACTGGTGTTATACAATGATAGAAGTTTCTGGAGTGTGTAAAGCCAACATTAGCCCATCATTGATATGAGTTCTTATAACTGTGGTTTGGAGGCTCAGTATGTAGTAAAACACGCCTTCCTTCAAGCATAGAATATAACAGGAGATCAAATGATGATGAAATGTTATTAAAGTCACCAAGTCGGCTTTTTATTCTCGACTGAGCATTGCTGTTTCGGGCATGGCATGATTGACACTCCAAGGAAGTTGGAACTGGACTGGAGTGCACTGAATAGGAACTAACATCAACAACAGAGAGCAACAGGCTTTATTCATTATATATAAGGGCTGACTTTTAAATGAGCTACAATACAGGGCAGCCCATCAGAACAGAGACATTTGCATTTACACACTTAGCAGATGCTGTTATCTTGTCATATTACAGAGGTGGACGAACCCCTGTTTATCACATGGGAGGCAGTAGTGCTAGTCATTACACTACACACTACACAAGCATTATTGTTTGCATTTACATTTATGCATGTGGAAGATGCTCACTTCCAATTTAATCTTGTTTCAGAAAAAAAAGCATTAGGAGTCTTGCCCAAGGACTATTGGTTTGTTTGTCTGGATGGTGGGACTGAACCCAAAGCTTTAAGAGTCTTGCCCAAGACTCATTAAGGTTTAAAATGATTTGTCTGGATGGTGGAGCTGAACCCAAAGAATTAAGAGTCTTGACAAAGGACTCATTAAGGTTTAAAATGATTTGTGTGGATAGTGGGATTGAACCCTACTCTGTCATGAGGCAGCAGTGTTACAGTATACTACTATGCTAAAATATGTGACCCCGCCAGGGAAAACCAGGTCAAAGTCAAAGTTGTTTAGTTTTTTTCTAAACAACTTTTTTTGTGAATTTAAGTTTTGTTTTTGATCAAAATATGTACTACAATAGATATCTGAGACTGTTATCTTTCATTTACAGAAATAATACTGAGTGACACGATATTGACACAATACCTCAATAAATTGCCTAGTGACTTTGGCCTGGTTTTCCCTGGCGGGGTAACTTTTATATAATATACTGTATAAATAAGTCTTAAAACATTTTGGAAAAAGAATCATGTCAAAATGAATAATGATGGGCTCTGAGTGGCTCAACAGGCTAAGATGCTGACACTATGATCAGCGGATCGTGAGGTTGAATCCCAGTCATGCTGTTTGCCATCAACAACCGGGGCCCAAGAGACCAAAAATTGGCCATGCTCTCTCTGGGCGGGTAGATGGCGCTCTCTCTCCCTATCACTTTCACATTGAAATGTCCGCTGGCTCAGGCGTCTACTGATTGGTCCATTTGGAGCTGGGAATCCTGCGTTTTCCTCCGAGCACGAGCACGATGTATCAACGGTAGTTCGAAAAGAGGCAGTGGCTGGCTTCACACGCAACGGAGGAGGCTTGTGCTTGTCTTCACCCTCCTAGAGTCAGTGACATTGCAAAAGTGATGGGGAGAGTCAGAATGGAGAGGATGGGATAATTGGCTATTACTACATTGGGAAGTGAATAAAAATTGGCAAAAAAAACTGAAATAAAAACAAAATAAATAAAGATAAAAACGGATATCAAGGGAAAAAACTAAGTGTAAAAAAGTGTAGAATATGGTTTCTGTACGTATTCCTATCTCCACACATAATGCCATGCAATAAATCACACTCTTAATAAACAAACATCAATCAGTATCAGATTATACTGACCCAACAAATGAGGGATTTGTTTTTTCCTTGCACAGTGGCTTGGCTTCAAATTCACTGTATAGCCCTTCATTTATATTTCACATATTTCAATATTAATAGAAGGTACAGTGTTCAGCAGCCAAATAATGGATAAAATATCAAATGACTCTTAACATGCCTGTTCAGGAAAGATATCTATCCATAACTATACTTTGGTCATCATTATCAAAGGAGTCCTGTCATTCTACATTAATAAGAGTGTTTTATTAAAATGACTATTAAAAGTCTACTGAGACAATGATCTAAGCCTACATAACTCACTCTGAACATTAAAAACAGTAGACTTTCATCTTGCTTCATGATCACTGGTTCATTAGATTACTGTACATAAAGGATTACTCCAAGGAAAGCTCATGTGTAGTCAATTATTCCACTCTGGAGCAGGCTTTTTTAAGGTCTTTTTAATTACAGTTCTGTCCATGTGGATTTGCCTCCTTCTGAATTGTTTCTGATTTTGTTCTAGGCTCACTGTTGCCAGACCGTGTTAGAACGCTGCACTCATTAGTGTCACTTTCAGGTGCCTGCCATGTTCAAAGTGTTTATCTACGGGGATTGAGTGTATACTGGCATATGGACAAACCTCTGCCACCTCTCCCCTTCTGACACTTTATAACTATCAGTCAGCCGGCACTAAACAAAACACGGACAACTCGCTCGTTCCTGCTTTTTTAATTCCACCTCCTTTCCTCCACACTTTTATAAAGAGGCCGAGGCCTGCTGTGATCCCATTTGTTTGATAAATGCTGCTGGTGGTTTGAAAGGACTTTTTTTCTGAGGTGTTTAATTAAAGGAGAGCAAAAGCAGGTGAAGCTGTTTTTGTATGTTCACACAAGAGAAGTGAAAGTTGCCCTTGGAGAAGAAAGGAAGGAAAATACAGGATTAATATCAAATTAATCAAGTATACACCAATGAGCCAAAATATTCTGACCACACAAATGAAGATAATGTATTCTAATTCTCAGCATTGTAAGCAGTGGCTTTCAATTTCTCCAAATGTCAATCTGTTTGGGCATCTGTAGAATGTGCTAGAACAAGATGTGAGGCTTCAATTTCATAATTTAGAGGACATGATCTACTGCTAATCTAATGCTAGATATGACAGAATACCTTCAGAGATGTTGTAGAGTCCATGCTACAGTGCATCAGAGTGATGTCTGTGGCATAGATAAAGGGTAGATACAGATATACAAAACCAAGAAAAAGTTTGAAATCAATATTAAGTTTTTGCCACCGTAATCCTAAGGAATCAAAAAATAAGCTGGTTTGGCAGGGTCAAGCCATCGCAGAATAAAAACAAAGTATCATAAAGCATGTAGTCAGCTTTGGTCGACAGTATTGGCAAAGTATCATAAAGCAGTGTAGTCAACTTTGGTTAACAGTGCTGGCAAAGTATCATAAAGCAGTGTAGTCAACTTTGGTTAACAGTGCTGGCAAAGTATCATAAAGCAGTGTAGTCAACTTTGGTCGACAGTACTGGCAAAGTATCATAAAGCAGTGTAGTCAACTTTGGTCGACAGTACTAGCAAAGTATCATAAAGCATGTAGTCAGCTTTGGTCGACAGTGCTGGCAAAGTATTATAAAGCTGTGTCGTCAGTTTTGGCCGACAGTGCTGGCAAAGTATCATGAAGCAGTGTAGTCAACTTTGGTCGACAGTACTGGCAAAGTATCATAAAGCAGTGTAGTCAACTTTGGTCGACAGTACTGGCAAAGTATCATAAAGCATGTAGTCAGCTTTGGTCGACAGTACTGGCAAAGTATCATAAAGCAGTGTAGTCAACTTTGGTCGACAGTACTGGCAAAGTATCATAAAGCAGTGTAGTCAGCTTTGGTCGACAGTACTGACAAAGTATCATAAAGCAGTGTAGTCAGCTTTGGTCGACAGTACTGGCAAAGTATCATAAAGCATGTAGTCAGCTTTGGTCGACAGTGCTGGCAAAGTATCATGAAGCAGTGTAGTCAGCTTTGGTCGACAGTGCTGACAAAGTATCATAAAGCAGTGTAGTCAGCTTTGGTCGACAGTACTGGCAAAGTATCATAAAGCAGTGTAGTCAGCTTTGGTCGACAGTACTGGCACAGTATCATAAAGCAGTGTAGTCAACCGTCTACTGTCAACCATCTACCGAAGGCAATTTAAGTCCGCTATATAATATAAGACCTTATAAGACCTTTTATTATATAGGTGCAATATTCAAGCCACACCCAACCCGCAACGGAATCCCTCCCCCCACATACGCTCCAACCCTAAACACCCCGCCCCCCAACCCAACTCCCCCCTCCCCCAACCCAGTACCTTATTTCAATCTGAAAGGTGGCAACCCTAAGGCTAAGTAACCCTTAGGAAGGAGGCGAAGTAACCCTTAGCAAGGAGGCTAAGTAACCCTTAGGAAGGAGGCTAAGTAACCTTTAGCAAGGAATAACCAAGAAGAAAAAGAGATCAAAATGACTTGAGAACGAGAGGGGCTACATGAAGAGTGCAGAAGCACTAAAAAAGACCAGCGAGGAGTGAAGGAAGAAGCGTAATATAAATAGTGGTGAGACTGATGAGAGGGAATGCCTAACAGGTGTGGAGAGTGGAGAGTGTGGAGAGTGTGTGAGAGACGTGACAGAGAACTAAGGATTCTGGGAAGTGTAGTTGTTAAGCTGGGCTGAGTACATAGAGTTGACAGCGGGGCTGATGGGAAGTGTAGGCAGAGCTGAATGTCTGGAGAAAGAACTAATAAGTGAATGAAAGAGGCAAGCAGTGGAGCGAGCGAGAGAGAGAGAGAGACCGAAGAGTGAAGCTTAGCCAGGAGACACAACAGAAGCAGAAATGAGTAAGCTGGGGTGAAGTCATGACACTATCCATTTATCCATCTATCCATTTATCCATCCTTCCATTTGCCTATCTATCTATCTATCTATCTATCTATCTATCTATCTATCTATCTATCTATCTATCTATCTATCTATCTATCTATCTATCTATCTATCTATCCATCCTTCCATTTGCCTATCTATCTATCTATCTATCCATCCTTCCATTTGCCTATCTATCTATCTATCTATCTATCTATCTATCTATCTATCTATCTATCTATCTATCTATCTATCCATCTATCTATCCATCTATCTATCCATCCATCCATTCATCCATCCATCCATTAATTCATATGCATCCATCCATCTATCAATTCATATCAATCTATCCATCCATCTATCTGTTGGTTACCGAGTCTGTCTGTCTATCTTTTCACAGATGAAGTCTGATGAGAAAGAGACCAAAAACACGTTGTAATTGATGCTGTGTTACACTTTACCACATGTGTACCCTTCTGTACTCAACTTATATAAATCACTATGTAGAGTAAATTTCTTAGTAAAACATTAATAGCTCTTTCATTGGTTACATTCTGACCTATGTCCCTTTTATTAGCTCTCAGATTATATAAACTGAATATCACACTGCTGAGGGTAGTATTAGTTTTTCTCAGTCGGTTTGGTACATTTCTCACATTATGATTAACATTCTCATCACAACAAGTGCATTTCTCACGTTAGTGCAAACAGCAAAACTCATACTGTACCTCACTCAAAATTGTTTGTTTTTGCCTCAAAAGCAAATATTTATGTCAAACAGCTACTCAGTAGAGGTGGGTGGATCGATACAAAATATCGATAATATCGATAACAACGCTGGCATTGGTATTGAACAATACTCCTGTAAAAAGATCGATACTCAAGCTTTATTCTCTTCCGCACGCACTGACTGCTGCGCATGCGGATTCATCAAAGTATACACTCTGTAAGAGCAGCGCTGTGCTCCCCCGTCGCTCCTCCCCCCTCTCGTCTTGTGTTTTTGCACCATCACCTGGCTCAGCAGCGCCAGCCAAACAGCCCACTCAGCGCTCTCCTCCAAGATTGTTTTAATTAGCTTTAAGTTATATTTTTTACACTATTTAAGAAAAAACGTAGAGAAGTGCACCGAAAGGAAGAAAGTCCTTATTTTTTTGTATTTTATTGTATTGTTTGACTTGAAAAACAGAATAAGTTTGAAACAGTTAAGTTTGTTTACAGTATTTGTTGTATTATGGTTTGTCAGCCCTCTACCTCAGGAGACTTTGATTTAAGTTGTGTTGAGTGATATTTTTACACTCTGCTTATTTAAGAAAAAAACAGAATTGTGAAAAATTCTTTTTTTATTTTTCCTAAGAACAATTCTATTTGAAAAAAGAAACAAAGAAAGAAAGAACTAGAAAGATGTCCAGTGAGGGGAGAATTTTTTAATTTTATTTTTGTATTGTGGTTTCTCATTTTCTACCTCAGAAATATTTATTATCCTAATGTTAAGGAAAACTTTGTTTTGTTACTGTTATTGTTTCTAAACAAAAATGTTGATTGAGATAAAGTATTTTGTCACCTACAATGTTTGGTGAAATTCTATCCTATGTCTTTTGGATCCTTTGGATCTATGAAGCTTAAATATTAAAAAGTATCGGTATTGGTATTGATATCGGCGATACTGGCCCTGTATTTACTTGGTATCGGATTGATACCGAAATTCCTGGTATCGCCCACCTCTACTACTCAGTGCCATCAGAATGTCTAGTCTGTGTGTCAATGCCTATGAACACTTAGTCATGTTGTCAGCTTTTGATGACAGAAACGCTGCACATTCTGTTGTATATCAGTTGAAATTGTACATATTACACACAAAATACAAACATACACATGACTGTCTGTGGGAGATTGACTTCAAAAAATTTAACTGGAATTAAACATTTACAGTAATATTCTTTTACTGTACTGTTCACACTGCAATTTGTTGACACAAATTTGACTGAAATTCAGGAAAGACATGGCTGCACTATATAATTGTTTTCATCCACATTACACTGGATATCTTTCCTTGCAATGCAGCATGGAAAGAATCTCCTGGAGTGTCTAATCCAGCCTCTGCGGGCATCTGCTGTGATATCCTCACAAGCTGCATCCACGGCAGTCAGCAGGTTCATCTGGTTGTGCGACTGGTGATCGTACACCTTCTATCTCTAGGCTGAGAAGAACTCCTCATTTGGGTTCAGGGATGGGGAACAGGGTGGGTTCTGTGATGAATGATAATCCTATGCCTGATGGTGGTCGAGTGGTGAAAACTCACATTATCCCAAATAACCACCTATTTGGGCAAGTACTCTTGCATCACAACTCTCTCATTATCAGGGATAAGAGGGTGTACAAGAATGTAACGAGATGCTGTGTGTTATAGGGCCCTATAATGGGAATATGTGTAAGCAGCACACATTGTGATGTTTCCTCCCTGTTGGCCTGGTACATCATCATTTGGCCAATGATGCAGTGGCAGACTTAACCAATACGCAAACCACGCAAATGCTTGGGGCTCCAGAGATCAGGGGGCCCGCTGCTGGCCAAAAGAGGTTGGCAAAAAAAATAAAGTTTTGGTTCTCTGCAGATTTTTCCGTCCAAACGCTATACAGTAGTAACCCTACTTACGAGCATCCCTACTAACGAGTATTCCAGATAACGAGTTAAGATCTCAGAATATTTTTGCTCCAGGTAACTAATAAAATTCCAAGTAACGAGTAGCGTAAATTAGTTTAAGTATGCCAACCGCTAGGGGCGCTGCAGTCATAGCATCCCCTAGATGCTAGCGTAGAGGAAGAGGTCAGTCATTACCTTTGACTTTCAGTGAAAGTGAAAGCAATGCAAAGAAAGCAAAAGGTAGTGACCAAGAAAGTTAGATAAATTTTACTTTTACTTTCATATGATAAGTGTAAACATTCCATACACGTACGCCCGTCCTCCTGTCCTCCTTAGCCCCCAGCCTACATGACCACCATCGTTCTCCCTCTCCTTAGCGGCCAGCCTACACGAGCGTCGTCGTGGTCTCGTTTATTTTTTAAAAAACCCATATAAACACATTATTTAGCATATTAAAGTATACTGTATATTGGCCGACTGACACAGATTAATCAGTTTTACATGTATTCTTTTGGGGAAAATGCATCCAGCTAACAAGCAAACCAGCTAACGAGCTCGGCTTCTGCACGGATTAAACTCGTAAGTAGGGTTACCACTGTATTAAATGAAGACATGTCAAGCATTAGGACCCAGTGGAAATCTTGAAGCCAGTTTCCCTTTAGACTGCCCACAAGCTCATCGATTGGCTTTGCCATTTCTTGCTAACGTGTGATCCCCGCTATCACTCCATCATACCTCTGGACTTATAAGTTGGCCCACAGTCTGTGTTCAGCAGGCACTGTAAGTTGTTAACATGTTGGATGTTTGTTCTGCCTGTGTCACGTCAGCTAGACATATTTTAATATCAGAAGTTTCATATTAACACAATAACATTTCAATCTGTACCTGTGTGCATGCGTCTACCAGTCTGTGATACGCAATCCATTTCCATGTCTCCAAGTGTAACTATTGTCAAAATAATTCTGCTTATTTTTATTTATGTGTAAATGAGGTCTATTGACCATACAGTCCAAACATAAGTGTAAAATTGGTGGTAATGAATTGGAGTGAAGTTGATCAACAAGGTGAAGCACAGAATTGGGTGATAATTTTGTGCTACATGCTTCTGACAGTTTATTAATATTTGATAATTTATTAGGATTTTATTAATGATTAATATGAATTTTATTTTATTATTAATAACAATTATTATTATTAATAATAATAATACTTAATATTAATTAGTAATAAAATATTATGAATATTAATAAAATATGAATAATAATGTTTAGGTATTAATATTTATCAATAATGAATAATAATAATAATTTATGTTCAAGCCTCCACCGCACCATAACCATAACTATAAAAAGGAATTTGTTTGATCAGGGCCCCCAGACATAACATTGCTTGGGGCCCCAGAACTTCTAAATATGCCTCTGCAATGATGTTTCAACCACGCCTTCTGTATTTTTTCAAGTTTGAAGCCTCATCCACGTATAACAGTGTGGAGTGGTTCTCCTGATTCCAGTTGTATGATACACTGAAGCAGAAAAGGAGTAATGTACATATGTTCTCTTTGGACAAGAAACAGTTACAGCTATAGCAAATGTGCCAGTCTGCATAAGGGTTTAACCTGTGCATACTGGTAACACAGCTCTTTCACATTGTCACCATGTCTTTGAAATGGAACTTTCTACAGCTGTTTCATGCTCATCCGGTGTCATTGAGAGCTGTTTGACTATCGTTTTATCTAAACCTTCACAAATTCTCCTTCTTAACTGAAAGCCATGATTTATCTGAGAACAATTTAATCAATTTAGGATCAATTACCAAAATTTACCAAAAACACTTCATAGAAATGTACAAATGATACTTGAGAGATTATGAGAACATGTTCAGCACTTTTGCATGTAATGACCTAGGCGATGACCCAAAGCCTAAATGTTTTGGAGGGTAAGACAATTCAACAGACAATCAGTAGAACACATTTTGATGAACATGACATAAGCAACTGATAATGCAAAAAACAGCTGACAACTGTACATGACCATTTGCATGAATGTACAAAAGCATTTGCAAAATGGAAAACACAATGAGAAACGCTATTATGATGTGCACAAGTAACAATGAGATGTAGAGATTGAATGAACATTTTTGAGAATTTCAATTCTGAACTGAGAAATGAACCAAATCGACAGAGAAAAACTGTAACTGAGTACAACTGTGTGAGCCAACAACGGCATGAGCTATAACAGTGTGCATGAACCTATAAATGTACTTGAGTCTTCCCATCAACCTTCCCTTTAACATCTGATCAGGTCAAACACATGACAGCAGCATCATGTATAAAGAATTGCTTCTGAAATATGGTGCAATCTGAGGCAGGCTGACCTAAACCTCTATTATAGCTAAACCATCTAGTAGCGTTAACAAACTCTGCTTTAGCGCTTGCTGACCCCCTGTCCCTCCTGAGCGTATGTACTCGCGTCCATACTCCCTCACCATCTGCTGCTGGGAACTACAATTCCCAGATTTCCACTGCAAATGACCTAGCATGCCACAACACCAGAAAGTGCCAGACGGGGTGTGGTAGCGTAAAGAAGAGAACAGGCTTCAGTGCAACACCACTATTAGTCTTACAAAAGGAATTGGGAATATGTACAAATTCCTGACAAATTAGGTTAGGCCTTAGTCCATATCATGCAGAATTAGCTTCAGATAAACATCAAGTCCCTAGCCATAAAAAATGACCAAAAGTAACTTTAATATAAGCAATTACCAAGTATATATTAATTCATACACTATGTAGAAAATTCTTGCTATTTTGGTACTAAATTCTACAAATGCTCTTTCAAGATAGAATAGAATAGGATATAGTAAAATACCATCTATTATGGTAGAATATAACTTTTCTTAGAAACTAGTTTAACTTTTATTATATAATATTTAATGGCAGCCACAGAATACGATCACATATTATTTATTCATTTTTGAGACATAGGTATGTCATTATCAAATGCAGATGGCTGTTTGAAAAATGTTGTCATTCTGTGTAGAATTTATTTTGAACATTATACATTGGCCTAGCACTGCCTCCTACCATTTTCTTAAAATAAATCACAATGTAAATGCCTTTAAGAAGTTCAAAATGCACTCACAATAGCAAACAAGATAGATGACTGTATTTATTCATTTCTTTCCAACTTTAAATGAGAAGTAGGAAACTCAGAGTTTGTGTTCCAGCTCTCAGATCTCTACTCTTATAATCTAATTGTCACTATAACTTTGCAGTGCCTGTATCATAACTCCAATAACCGGTGTGTCCTAGAGTTCCCAAAGGAGAATGTATTACCCTTCTGAGCCAAATCAATGTGTGTTGTGTATAATTGTGAGGTATACTGAGATTGATATTGAAAACTGAATTAAATCTTGGCCAAAAAGAGTTTGTATTGACCTTGAAAATATGTGCATTGTTACAGCCTAAAATATAGTAAATCTACTATATAGTCAATCAAGACTGTCTATATTATGTTGCATTTGATTTAAGAGCCAATTATATATGAGCAATCCATACAGCCAACAGTCATAGTATCTACACAACATAACAAGCATTTCCACTGAAGACAAACAAGTTTAGGTCTAGTTAGTGTTGTATGGGAAAGTTCTCAAGAAAGCTTCAATAGCTGTTGGAAGTGGTGTTAGTGGGAACAACGGGAGATGATATTCTGTGTCCTGTGTGTATCCTAATACCCCATTGCAGTGATGGGGACATTGTACCATATAAATGTCTGTACAAATTCTACAGTTCATTGTCTGCCAAAAACAGCCCCTCATAAGGTTAAGCTAGTCCAAAATATAAAGTGTCCAATCACAGAAGTTTCAAGTTATTTTATTATTATTATTATTATTATTATTATTATTATTATTATTATTATTATTATTATTATTATTATTATATTGTAATCATAATGAGAAAGACACAAATATTCATACATTTACAAACTATTTTTTTAACCATAATCTATGTTTTTCAGATCCAATCATTTAATATTAGAGTGTTTATGTAAGAAATCACCGACAGCTGCAGGGCTGCACATTTCCTTCAGCTGTGTCACCTGTTTACTGCATGTTTGTAGCTCATATGTCCCAATTAAACATTCATAGCAGATTTTTTTTTCCCTGTGTTATCGTAAATGTTTTTGGTGGCCCAGTTGAATTTTCAAAGTAGCACAAAAAAACACCACCTTATAAATGTAGCATTTTCAAAATAGCCTACTTTGGTTGGAAAACCACCAACCTGGCAACTCTGCAAAAGTGTTTGATGTGTCTGGAAAAGCACTACAGAAATGTAACTGTAAGTAACATGTACTCCAAAAAAACCTGCATCTTTAATTTTGACTATATTCTATTAGAGATGTAATAAATACTGAGGTTAATGTGATCCTCTTGCCTCTGCTGCATCCCTGGCTCCACCTCTGTCACGTGTTTTTAGTTTACGTCTCTCCACATGCTGTCAAGTCACAATTGGCTGTCTGTTTGTTTAGTTTCCACGTGTCTCATCCATGTCATGTCTCCACCCACAGCCACATCATGTTTCATTGCAAGCAACTGTGTCTTGTCTGCTCATTGTTCTTTATAAGAGCCTTTCAGTGTTTCAGTCATCATACATAATTTTACATCAACCATGTTTTGTAGTGTCACCACATTTATATATTGTTACTGCCACAGTTTGGTTTTGTCTCATCTTCAGTATTAAAGTCTCATTTTTGGAATCTTGCTGTGTCCTCCCCTAAAGGTTCAGCCATGCGGACTAACAGTTAACCTATTGCACATATTTTTTCCTTAGTCTTTGAGAGTTTTTTCCTGTAATTGTTGCTCCTGGCTTGCTCATTAGTAGGGATGTGTTTAGTCATTAACATCAAGATATGATACATATCTTGATATAGGTATTATATCTGAGTATATTCTGATATAATATAAAGATATTAAAGAGTCTAATGGCTGACGATTGATTAAAACACTACTATCTAGCACTGGGAGTTTACATTCAACAAAAAATGAAGCTGGCTTTCTTTTCAGACATTTCACATTGAGATGCACATGTGTGGAAATTTGAAAGAAGAAAATGAGAAATAAGTCATGTTGCAATTGTTAGAAGAAGAAGAAAAACAAAACTTTAGATGGTATGAGATGATTTGTTGAAAAATAGGCCATTAGACATATACATGCCTCCTGCTTGACTGTGTAAATAAATTTTGTAAATAAACAAGCTGTAGTGTTTATGAAGACATTTATTCCAGTACTTGCTCTGAGCAGAATTTGCTTCATAGCCAATGGCCATCTTTACATTCAGCTCAGATACCAGACATGACAAGCAAGGGCTACATCATGAGGACTGAAATCTCTATGCTACCCCAATGATGTAAACTAGGATAAATGAACACAAATGATGCAAACTGTCGAACTGGTTTAATGGAACAGAATCATGTGACATAACACAACACCTCATGTTATATATATATATATATATATATATATATATATATATATATATATATATATATATAT
>BRDA01080691.1:4697-17062 GCA_036984385.1 Crenuchus spilurus | reverse complement strand
GATAAAACTCTTTGGACAGAGAATTCCAAATCTGTGGACTGCAGCACTTATGTCAAGGGGGGGGGGGGGGGTGAGGCTCTAATGGGTGTCTTTCTCTGTGTAATCAGTCAGCAGTCTTGGGAGGCCCATAAAAACACCCATATAAGTAATAATGGCTTCGGTGAGGACAAATGAAAAAAGGAGTGAAATCAATGTGGGGAGGTCAGGGTAAAGTATAGCCTCTGTCTTGCCTCCACTCAACACTGCTGCTAAACTAGCTTCAACCTAGACTCAGACACGGAAAATTGGGGAAAGCACCATGGTTTAACAGCACAGCCGGAACAATCCTAAATCTGAAAGTCAATCTTAGCTTCAGCTGCAGTATTTACAATATACAGCACTACACTTAAAGGAATGGTTCACCTACAAATCACATACACAATTTTCCAATTACCTTAAACGTAGTTTATCTGCCAGAAAAAATCTGTCATTTCTGTCAAACCACATCACCAGCACTTCTCTCAAAACTATTTAAGGTGGTGTTACAATGTAGTCAATGTGGTTTAAGGCAGTGAATGACTTAAAAGTAATAAAATGTCACCACTACAGGCAGCCTTAACAGACAATGTGGTTTTTTAAATAAAAAATGCAATCTGTCACAAGCATTTGTAAATAAAAATAAGTATGTGAATGCTGAACATTTTGAAATTTAATGTTCATTTTCCAGTCCATAATCTTTGCATACAGCAATTTAACCATGCCTATGTGCAATTCAGTTATAAAGAGAATGTTATTTTTGTTTTATGTTTTTAAGGAGGAATAATACAGTTACAGAGATCATTTACACATATAATCCTTAAAGGCATGGTAACATAAGCAGCCTGTTTCACTCAAGAAATGGTGGATAGATGTTATAAAAATAAATTATTGCTGCTTTTTTTTAGTATTAACACTTTTATAATGAAACTAAACTCTTCACTGAACATTAAACTGGCAGTGGTGACACAATCAACACATGCAGATGCACAAAAATCTGTTGACAAGCTAAAAATTAAGTTAATCTGCTCAGTCTGAAGGTGTTAAAATTTCATACACTTCACACTCCTGAGTGTGCACACACTGCAAGTTAAGGAAATTTAGACACTCTAATTAGCACTTACATTTCTTTACAGAGAAAAGAGAATTTCAATGCAGACAATGATTTTACATTGGGGAAAGGGCTGAGAAAGTGAATCTACAAATGTAGTTTACATCTGAATTTCAGAAAGTTTTTCAATTCACTAATCTTGCCATAACCATGTGATGATCAACATCATCATTAGCATCACATTTAACATGACCATCATCAACATAAACACGATCATCATTACCATCACCATCACTTTCTTCATCATTAACACAATTATAGCCATATGATCACCACTACCAATATTGTCATCATTAACATCAGCTCCCTCATCATCACATCACTACCATTATTTCCACTGTGCAAAATGCCCCTTCTGATGTTTCCTCCTTCAGATTGATCATATCCAATCAGAAGGCATCAGGACAGTTATCAAGCTGCAGCTACAATTGTCAGTGCCTCAGTAGCAAGAAGACATATTATCCATTTTTGTAGTTTAAGATTTTGAAGTAGATTGATATTTTCAGTTTTCTTAGTGTGTTGTGCATTTTGTTGTGCAATTACTTGTGAGTATTGTTTAACATTATTCCAAGATTGAGTGATGTTTATAAGCTACATAGTTGTATATGTTGAGCTAATTGCTAATGATGCTAAGCTAATACTCAACAATATTGTAGCTCATATACGCTCACTGTACTGTATTTATATTTTCTTATACAGTTGTACCTTGGGATATGAGCAGACCAACATTCAAATTTTTTTAAAATAGGAGCAGCGGTTCCGTCTGTATTTTTGTTCGAGATCCGAGCAAAATTTCAAGATACAAGTGGCTGCTGTTAGTTGGCACATTGGCGCAAAGGTCCAGTATGGGCAGCACAACACCTGCATCTAATTTTTTTTTCATGTGTTACCCTCAGAATCAAGTCCAATCTCATGTGCTGTACTCCTTCTTGCATACTTTTTGGAAAACAAATTGATAGTAAAAATGTTTTAAACCCTTAAACCTATTTAGTTTTAATAACATACATACAGTAATTATGTTAAATACTGTTATTATTTCGTGCAGACCCAAGCGCGCACCAGCCGTGAACATGTGGAGACTCATTCTTTCTACCACAGAATCAAGTCTAATCTCGTGCTGTACTCCTTCTTTTTGAAAAAAAAATTGATAATAAAAATGTTTTAAACCCTTAAACCTATTTAATTTTAATAACATACATACAGTAATTATGTTAAATACTGTACTGTTAATATTATTTTGCAGCCTTTCACAGCCCGTCAGCTGCATGCGCGCGCCAGCCCTAAACATAGATATGGAGGCTTGCAGCTGCTTCTGAGTGAAAATTGTGTTTTGTACTGAACTGCAAAAAACGAACCATGGCATCCCATTCTTTAGTTGTTGAATTTCTTGGAAGAAGTCTGATGCCGAAGTGAAATGAGAGAAGAGAGATTTTACTGTACAGCGTGCACTACGCATCTACACAGTACCGCATGCATCGAATTCCCCACGAATTAAAAATGCTACAGCCAGAACTCCCACAAAATTATTTTACACTAATATTTTTTTTAAATCTGAAATTGAAATATTTTATTATGCATTGGTAAAGTGTATATATATGTGTGTTTCTTAATTCAAAACATTAATTTTTGTCCATAATTTAGGATAGTTTGGGGATGTTTCACAGTGCTGGAATGGATTAAATCTATTTTAATCTGCTCTATTATTATTCTCTATTTGTCTTATTTACAGAACCACAAAACATTTATTAAACCACTCTGAGCAGATATTTCATTTTCGGTTGGCTGATTTACACTCACAATGATATCCTACACCCATATACTGTTCAGACTTACTGTAGTGTTTTAGTAAACCTGATCTAGAAATTCTACAGCCAATTCTACAAACACTCATGTGTTTCTTCAATTGGTCCTTTAAGCTGGGTCAGTGAATTGCTACACTGAGGATGTTACACTCTAGTCAAGAACAGCTTCTGTTTCAACCTCAGAGAAAGTTGAACCATACTTTTACCCTTACACATTATGACTTCACAGCACTACTGTCTATAAGTCATTCATCTCAACATGATAAAGACATGATATATAGTAGATGTGTCCCTGCTCAAAGGATATGTCTCTGGGTACAGTTCTCCTGTTAGTCAGCCTCCCAACTAAAACTAGAGTCTCATCACAAATCAATGGGGAAATACAGTAGAAGATATGACTAAAGAGATTATGGCATCTACTGACCAGAGGAACCAATTATCTGATTTGACTGGTATATGGTAAAAAACGAAGAAGAAGCATGAGGTCTTGCATCATTTTTTTCACACACTATCATAATTTTCCTTCGGGATCAATAAGCTTTCTGTCTGTATGTTTGTCTGCAAGCAAACTAGTTACTTTCCTGGAATTTTATCAGCACTCCACAAGATGAGATGGGACAATGCTACCCTGCATAAGGAGTCCCAGGAACTTAGGTTAGAGATCTTTAGTTTAGAGACCTTATCACACTGACTGACCATTCTGGTTCCATATCCTTGACTCCATGTCCTTGAAGGATTTAGCAACCAAAGGCCAGAAACATGCATCATCATAGCTTTGCAAATGAACAACAGATTGTGATCCCATCCCTATTTGGTTGTACTGAGCAGGTCATACCTCTTCTAGGCAGAGTTAATCACTCACCTCAGATACAGAAATCTTGACCTGATTTATCCCCATTCTAACTGTCATTGCAGTATGACCACCTATCTCATGAGTTCCAACATATGAGTACTATTTTAGGCAGATCATCTATTTTACTAGTTTAGGCAGATCATTCTCTACAGCATCATCCAGGTCCATGCACACAAGAAAAGACATGCACAGGGCCTACTCTTTCTATTTCTAATTCATCTCTACAGATGCCAGAATTTCCCAGATTACTGTTGGTCAGCATGGACTGTTATTCTCTACACCACAGCTCAGAATTATGTCTTAAAGGGCAGTAGGAAAACTGTTCCAGACAATCAGACAGGACACCCTAATGCTTCATAGAGTAGCTGTGTTGTTCATGGAATCTTCTGTGGCTGAGCCCAAAAGGAAATTAAAGATACAGAGCATATTCACAGCTGACCATTTGGGACTGACTAAGCATACATTTCCTGTTACTGTTTTGCAAAAGAAATACAGTCAGCTCATGGATTTATGGGCCTTTTTCACATTTCTGCATTCTTACACCAGAAGTAGTTGTTGCAGGGCAGCCCTGTTTCCACTAGAAACAATGATGGAGGAGTCCAAGAACAAGAGCTATTGCAGTGTATCTAGATGTTTGAACTTGAAACAAAAGTCTTATATCCGTTTCCATTGCTTTCCATCTGACAGTGAGCAGAAGAAGAAACAAGTGCATGCAATTAAGACAGATGAAGGGACAAACGTCAGACAGAAAGTACTTTTGTATGTCACCAGCAATTCACTGCTGCCCAAAGGTTACATTGAAGGGACCTTGTGCCTGAATGTTGGTGATGTTCCCAGCCACTTTCAGTTGAACAGTTTTAATGTTCTCCCTTAATTAAATACCATCATTTGAGACAGCAAGCTTTCTGCAAGGAATAGATTTCATGGAGTTGGCGGTTGTGGAAAGCCTCGACAGAGGCACAATGGACCATGATTACTCAAAACACCCACCTGCTGGTATGTGTGCATGTTTATCAGTAGCATCTAGCTCTATCACTTTGCTGTCCTTTATATTAGACACTGAATAATTAATAACAATTAGTATAGCATTGCATGTTCCTTCAAGCTTGTAATCAGTCAGTCTGCCTATTTAAAGGGTGAAAAGTAGTCACTGGGCTGTTTTATATCATGGTGTGTACTACACTGAACATGGACCACATATAAAGCTAAGAAGAAAGTTGTCTCAGGAGATTACAAAGAAAATGTTAATGGTAAAGACTATAAAACCATCTCTTAGCAGTTTGATGTTCCTGTGATTACAGTTGTGCATATAATTTAGAAAATTGAGGTCAATGGGACTGTAGCCTTCCTCCCTGGACTCCCATGTCTGCAAGAGGAAAATTGATGACAAATTGAAGAGACAGATAATACAAACAAAATATGACCAAAAAGCACAGAACAACTTCCAAACAGATTATGGGTGAACTCCAAGGTCAAGGTGCATCAGTGTCAGATCACACAATCCATCACTGTTTGAGCCAATGTGGACTTCATGGAAAATGAGCAAGGACGACACCACTGTTGAAAGCAAATCATAAAATACTATAAAACATGGATGAGGCTCGACTATGTTCTGGAGCTGCTTTACTGCATCTGACACGGTGTATTAACCTGTGCAGGGTGCAATGGAATCTCAAGATGATCAAGGCATTCTGGAGGGAAATGTGCTGCCCAGTGTCAGAAAGCTTAGACTCAGTTTGTGGGTCCTTGGTTCTCCAAAAGGATAATGAACCAAAACCCAAAACACAACTAAAAACACCCAAGTTGGAGTAGTCTGAAGTTGCCTTCTGTGAGCCCTGATCTGAACATCTGTGGATTGACCTCAAACATGCTGTCTGGAGAAGGCACCCTTCAAGCCTGAGACAGCTGGAGCAGTTTGCTTATGATGAGTGATCCAAAATATCTGTTTACATGTGCAGAAGTCTCACTGAGAGATACAAAAATCACTTTACTGCCTCAAAAGGTTGTGCAACAAAGTATTAACATTTTTGTCCATGTCAGTTTCATTAGTTTGTTTTTTAAATTGATCCTGTCAAACCACAATTCAAAATCAATATGTGATTTTAATTTGTTAATTTTCAGTAATTTTTGTTAATTATTACTTTTGTCAGTTTCAAGTAATTTCAGTGACCATTGTGGGTTTTCCTTTCTTTAACAGAAGAGTAACCACAATTTGTTCATGTCTGTAGTTGGTCTTTTTATGTACAAATTCCACTAAAACTTGGTGGTGGCTGTGCAAAAGGTACCTCCCCTTTTGTTGGCTTCTCTTTTCAGAATTCTCATTAATCTTATCCAATCAGAAGGCATCAGGACAACTAACATGTTCTCTTCTGTAAGTTAATGTTTCAGTGGTGTTTGACATTTGCAGCTGCTCAGTGCTTGATTTGTTGTGCGTGCAGTTGTTTCTAAGTATTATTACATTATTCCAAGTCTGAAGGACATTTCTAAGCTACATAGTTGTATATGTTAAGCCAACAAATAATGAAGATAAGCTAATACTAAATGCTGAATGCTGCAAAGTTTCATTTTTTTTAGTTTAGTTGCAGCTACTAGTGTACCACTGTTAACATGCTGTTACTCAGTGCATAACCCTTTACTTAATTTAATAGATCAACTATTGTTAATTTAAGTTTGATACTGTACTGTATCTCCTTATATGATATACTGCTCTAATATGGTCCCATAATGGTCTTACCACATGTTATAGTAAAGCACTCTGAGCAGATATTTCAGTTTATGGTGAATGATTTATACTTGCAGCAACATCCTTCACCAAATTTTTGATCAGACTCCCTGTAGCTCTGATTGGACTTATGTTTCTTCATCCATCATCACTATCATTATCATTTTTCTCACTGGTATCATCACCACTTATCATCCTTATAACACTATAATCATCACCATAATCATCATCACCACTCCCTGTTGTTTTATCTATGCTATTTTATCACTGTGCAAATAGCATGTATATACTGTATGTAGAATTATACATTGGCATAACATGACTATTATTTATTAATGAAGTCACTTATTCATAAAACAAGATTCCTTACGCAGTCATTTAAAGATTTCATTAAAAAAAGTACACAATAAAATAAAGCTAACAAATTTATTCAAGATTCGTGACTTCACATTGCCTCTTTCATTTATTTATTTACTTATTTTTCACTCTTTTACTTACTCATGGCTTTTAACTCTGGGTCCAAGCTGGCTTAGTGAGATCTTAAGTAAGAACAAAGGATATGCTACATGGCAATGACCCTGAGGGAAGCGAGCTGGCACCAGGAACAGGTTGGAACAGGGTAAGGCACACCAAGCACTCCTCCCTAGCATCCTGCTAGCCAACGGTCAATCTCTGTAGAACAAGCTCAATGATCTCAGGGCCAGGATCAAGTTCCAGAGAGACATCAGGGACTGCAACCTTCACTTCTTCACTGAGTCATGGATGAGCCCAGCAGTACTAACCTGTGCCATCCAGGCAACTGAGTCCTTCTCTGTGGGCTTCACATGGACAGGACAGCAGATTCTGGGGAAAAATGTGAAGGCCAGCTCTGTATAATGGTAAACAGTAGCTGGTGCAACAATATCATGATGTTCTCACACAGATCCAGATGCAACACTGGGATGTTGTGCTCATTGTCATTGGGGATTTTAACAATACCAACCTCAGATGGCCAATGCTGAACTTTCACCAGCACAGACTGAAATGGGAAGTTATAGTTCAGAGAGAAAAGTCACATGTTGGACAGAGCAATCAGTGGCTGCAGGACACTCTAGATGACACAGACTAATACATGTTCCTGAGCATCTCTGACAATGTCAGTGTGTTTATGGAAGCAGTTGTGGGATTTCTTGGGAAGTTGGTCGATGACAATTTCAAAAGTCATCATCAGGACGTTTCTCAACCAGAAGCTGTGGGTAGATAAAACCATCTGTGATACTTTGAACTCTCACAGCACTGCTACATAGGGCTCCTCAGTGAAAACATGGGCAAGTACAAATCTGCATCGTACAGTGCACACGCAGCAGTGAGGGAGGCTAAATGATGCTACAGGAAGACACTAGAGCTCCAGGTCTAGCAGAGTGGCTCTCAAATCCTCACTTCAAGGCTGCTGCAGATAGCGCTAACAATGGTATGTAACAATGTGTGGAGTTGATCATGAGAGAGCAGCCCTTTAGTGTCACACAGACAGATGTGAAGAGGGTTTAGTAGGAATATCAGGAAGGCAGCAGGACCAGACGGTACTTGTGGCCATGTTCTTAAAGCCGGTGTGAACCAGTTTGCTCCAATATTTGCAACCACCTTTAGCCTCTCTCTGATGCAGTGTGTTGTAATAAACTATTGTAAACAACCCATCATCATTCCAATTCCAAATTTGTGATGAAGTGATTTGAAATGCTGGTGAGAGACTCCATCACCTTTTCACTGCCAGACTCCATGGACCCACTACAGTTTTGCACATCACCACAACCACTCCACAAATTATGCCATCACACACCTGCCCCACACAACACTATCTCACTTGCATGCTGGGAGGGATAATTATGTGAAAATGCTGTTTGTTAACTACAGCTCAGCACTGAACACAACTATCTCCACAACCTCCAAGTTGACAGATCTAGAAATTCATTAATCCATGTGTCACTAAATCTCCAATTTCCTGACAGAAAGACCACAAGTGTGAAGGCAAACACATCTCACCGACCTTCACCTTCAGCACTGGAGTGCAAGGATGTGTCCTTAGCTTCCAGCTGCACTAATTGTACACTCATGACTGTGTGGCCACTTCCAGCTCTAATACCATTATTATGTTTGCTGACAAAACTGTCGTGGTAGGTCTGATCTCCAACAACAGTGAGGAAGCCTAGCTGGATGAGATTAAACACCTGGAAAGCTTGTGCCAGCATAATAACTTGTTTAATGTTAGCAAGACAAAGGAGCTAATTGTGGACTGCAGAAGAAAGCAGGTGAGGAACTACCAACCAGTCTGGATAAACAGAGTTGCAGAGGCAGTAATGGAGAGTTTCAAGTACATTGGAGTTCACATCTTGCAGGACTTGCCATCAACTCCTTGGTGAAGAAGGCCTGTCAGCATCTCTGACACCTCATATGCATCAGAGTCTTCAAGCTGTCCTCCAAGGTTCTGTGGAACTTCTATAGCTGCATCATAGAAAGTAGTTGCACACTGACTTGCTCATTTGCATTCTGCACTTTATATATTTAATCTATACATTGTGACTGTTCACATAATTGCTTCCACTTTTACCCTTTTCTATCTTTGATCTTATCTTTTCTTGTATACTATACTTATATAAGCTATCTTACAAGTATTATTATTAACTTACTTCATACTTACTCTATTGGCATTTCACTGTTAGTTTGTGTAATAATAATAGCAATAATGATAATAATAAGTTCAACTTATATTTCAAACCCAAGGACGCTTCACAAATCAAGGCAGGAAATTGTAGAGCAGAAGAATGAAATTGTAGAGAGAACAGATGTTAAGCTGAGTCTTGAAGAAGGATAGAGTGAGGCAGTCTCTGAGTGGCTGGGGTAAGGAGTTCCATAGTTTGACGGCCATGACACTGAAGGTTCTGCCCATCACAGTGACCAGTTTGAACTTGGGTACATTAAACTGACCAAAGATTTGTAAGTTAACAGCAGGAGTTTAAACTGAAAGTGAAGTGGAACAGGAGCCAGTGTAGCTGAAACAGAATCTGGGTGATATGAGAACAGAATCAAACAGTACCCCTAAATTGCAGACCACACATTACATTTTCAACCTCACTCTTATGGCTAATGAGTAGAATCTCAGATTTAGTTGTGTTTAATTTTAAGTTACACCTCAACTTTGTTTGAGGTCATAAATGCAAGATGTGGATGGATAGAGGTTGTTTTGATGCTGACATAGATCTGAGTATCATCAGCATAACAATGGAACTGAAGTCCATGATGGTGGATCATCTGACCAAAGGAAAGCATATAGAATATAAAAAGTAAAGGACAGACAACTAATCCTTGGGGGACTACTTATGTAACATTATTGTTAGAAGAATTGTGTTTATAAAGGGAAACTAAGTGAAATCTATTAGTTAAGTAGGATCTGAACAAAGAAAGGGCTAGGTCAGTGAAACCAATAGCTGACAGGCAGGAGATACAGTAAGTATGACATGACTTACTGTGTCAAATGCTGTACTTAAATCTAACAGGAGAAGAATACTGTAAAAACGTATGTGACAAATAAACTTTGATTTTATTTTAATTATAATCTCTGAAGTCTACAAGCTGAAATATAATCTGTTGTTCTACTGAAAACGAGAAGGTTATGGGAAATTTACAGACCAAGTCTAGCCAAATTCAGTGCTTTACTAGGGTGTGTTTGTGTCATGTGTGTGTGTATATTTATAAATTCCATATTACTGTCTACTGTGAACTGCTAGTTGGAGTTTATGTTCACACACAGATTGTAGATGGATGACTGGGTTAGCAGTATTTGCTGTGCATGTGCATGTGTACAGTGTGGGAGTTAGCGATGAATCTACAGCTTGTGGTTGCCATCAGAAATATGCAGATTTTGTACATCTTCCTGAGGCTTGAACCAGCCCAGGAATTACTCTTGCACATCCAGATTTCAAGCTATCATTAAAGAGTTTAATGTGTTTCATTGCTCAAAGTTACCATAACAGTAAAGGGGATTTTATTGATATGCCAACTGGCTAGTCACAAACCATTTCAAAAAATAAATTTTTAGATTGGACTAGTGTAGTGTTCCTCAATAGGCAGCTCACAAGCCTAAGAGATCTCACATCATGTACATGTAGGAACATGTGCCAGCTATTTGCAAGACACATCACGTGAGTTGTGCTTGCACAAAAACATGACCAGTGCTAAAAAAATACAAATTGTTAATAAAAAAAAAGTTTTTTTTGTTATTTGTTTGTTTGTTTTTGTTTTATCAAAATGCTAAGACAGTTGCAGTCTGCAAGATCATTAGTATAGGGTGGTACTTCAAAACAGGCAGCTTTAGTGACAATTTCTTAGCAAAATCTCAGTTGAAAACAGAAGATTGCAAATTTGATTGCTGCCTACAATCATTCTGTTACAACCATCCATAAAACTCCATCTGCAGAAGAGAACACAACAGCTGCATCTCTGCATGTATAATGGAACTTAGCAAAAGTTAAGAAACCTTTAAGGGATGCCAAGTTGATAAAGACATGTGCAATATGTTGGGAGAAATATTAAGTCATGATGAAAAAAGGAAGAAAACAGTTATCGACTTGTTGAGGCAATTGACAAGACAGACAAGCAAAATAGTCATAGTGGAGGACTGCCTGTCTGCCACCTTAATAATAATAATAATAATAATAATAATAATAATAATAATAATAATAATAATAATAGGACTAAAATAGTACTAAAAACTAAAAATCTTCCGTACTCTACATTATAAAACTATATGAGGATGAAAGATTGGCCCTTGCCTTTGTGATGTTGAATGAATGTGGCCATTGAGGAAAAAGTAAAAAGTAAAAGTAAGTAAAAAGTTTCCTTAGTGATACATATTTAAGACAGGTCATCATAGGTCCTAGTGTTTCCTTAAATCTGAAGTCATAAATTTGCAAAAGTTTGTTAGAAGAAGCAAATCTGGGCAAAAAAATCTTGCACTTCACATTAGATGCAAAAGTCTTCATTTTTAACAAATCCATCGACTGTGGGTGGAACGTCTATGCACGATGCAACAACCTCCAACCTAGCATGACTCACCAGCTCCAGATTAAACCCATCATCCTGAAACACAATCCCACCCAAATCACATTCACACTCACTCTGTAGGTGACTCTGTGCCCCATGACAAACCAGATTCGTCAGCCAGCATTTATATTTAGGCCCCGGGTTAAACAGTCTCCATAATAACTTTGCATTCATCTCAGTTTTCACGTCACTATCTCCAACGCTTCAGTTAAAGTGGCAGCACATCTCATAATGGCCCATCATTTATCATGTATTCAATTAGCCAGAACATATTTCCAAATGTTGCATATTTTGTTTAAAACTGGAGCTGTGGGAAACTCAGAGCAGGATGCGCTGTTCTTTAATCAGTTTTAGTGATGGTGATCCAAGTCTTCAACCAGCCCTGCAGCTGTCCGAAGAGGTGAGGTTGAAAGTACATCATACTGTGTACTAAACTGCAGTAATTAGTCTGTGAAACTTTAGTTTAAATCTGGATGTGGTTTGAGTGTGTTTGGAGAAGTTTCTGTGATGTATATTTACAGAAACGCCTTAGATAAAATTGGTGCCTACTGGATTATAGTCTTGGCTAGCAAAATGAGCTTTGCAGCTACAGTGCAAAACTATAATTTAGACTCCAAATATGCCTTCGCTTGCTAACTACATCTGGGGTAAATGGATAAATATGTGTCACACACCCTGCTCTCTCGCTTTCTCTCTCTTTCACACTCGCTCAGTTCCGTCACTCTGTAGTCCTTATAGAACTCCATTTCCCAGATTGCACTCTGCTTTCGCTCTCTCGTCCCACAC
>BRDA01080685.1:0-17201 GCA_036984385.1 Crenuchus spilurus | reverse complement strand
ACAGCAGATTCAAGACACACAGCAAACCTGTCACAACACTAACCCTCCCCCCCAACACCCCCACCACAACACTCATTCACTAAAATTGATACAGGCTCATCCTGAAAGCCTTCTTCAGCTATTCTGTCTGTCCAGATGGACACTACACCCACAGATGTTTTTAAGTTTTATTGTCATAACATTGAATCACAACTGACATTTTTATCAAAAATAAAAAAAAGACAAACTGTACAGAAGAAACAAGGAATTTTCTAAAGTCAGAAGTTTATAAGGTCGGATCAGAACACAAACAGCTTTTCTGCTCAGACTAAATGCTAAATCTGTGAAGTATGGTGGTGGTAGTGTCAGTGTGGTGATGTATCTTTTTTTATAATTTATTTCTAGGTTTTTGCCAGTTTTATCCCTTTCCCAATGTAGTGGTAGCCAATTAGCCATCCCCTCTGTTAGGCCTCTCCCCATCACTTTGCACTGTCCCTGACTCTAGGAGGGTGCAGGCAAGCACAAGCCTCCTCCATTGCGTGTGATGCAGCCACCGCCTCTTTTCGAACCACCGCTGATACACCGTCACTGGAGAGCCTAACATGCTCGGAGGAAGGCACACAGGGTCCCCAGCTCCAATTGGACCAATCAGTAGACACCTGAGCCAGCGGACATTGCAAAGTGATAAGGAGAGTGAGAGCGCCATCTACCCACCCAGAGGGAGCACTGCCAATTTTTGCTCTCTTGAGCCCCGGCTGTTGATGGCAAACAGCATGACCAGGATTCAAACTCGCGATCCTCAGGTCGTGGTCCTTCGGGTCGAGTAGTGGTAGCGTCTTTGCCCGCTGAGCCACTTGGGGCCCTCCATGGTGATGTATCTTTACAGCAGGCCATGGAAAACTTGGGGGGTAGAATATGTCTATCTCACTTGTTCTTTGTCATTTTGTGTGTCATTCTGTCTGTATGCATGTTCAACAAACCTCTGCAAACCTTTGTGCAAATTGTGCAAACCTCTGCAGAATTCACTGCACAGTTGCTCTTTGTTTAGTGATTTTAACATTTTCATAAAATGTTAATCATAAAATGTAGCCTGTGAAAAAGTCATGGGGGGGGGGGAGTGGTTCAGCAGCTCACTGTCACTATGATCTGAGGATTGCGAGTTTGAATCTCAATCATGCTGCTTGCCATCGCCAGCCGGGACAGAGAGAGCAAAAATTGGCCGTGCTCTCTCTGGGCAGATAAGATGGCACTCTCTCTCCAGCACTACTCAGTAATGTCAGCTGGCTCAACGATCTATCAGGACTGCGGATCCTGCGCTTACCTTCAAGTGCGTTGGCTGCCTGGCAGCAATGTATTGGCAACAGTTGGAAAAGAGGCGGAGCTTGACTTCACATGCATCAGAGGAGGCCTGTGATAGTCTACACCCTCCTAGAGTCTGAGACATTACAAGTGATAGAGTCAGCGAATGGGCAGGTCAATTGGCTACCAAACTTACCAAAAACAAAATTAAAAAAGAAAGAAAAAGTGATGGCACATTAAATATTGCATGCTTTTAGAAAATATTTAAATTTGTTCCCTGTAGAGGTGAACGTAGAGCTTACTTACTGTATAAATATAAATGTTTATAAAAACACTGTTGCCTTTGCGTTATTTTGTTTTGATATCATAACAATGAATACAATGTAATATAAAATAATATAATCAGAATAATCATGCCACTGATTTATCGTAAAACATGGTTTGATGTTTTTGGTACATCGCCCACCTTTTGGTGTATGTGTGGTTTGTATTTCCTCTAGTGGTGGAGAGATTGTGTTCAATTTTTGGAGGGTGGGAAAGGCAGTATACACACACACA
Source organism: Crenuchus spilurus (assembly GCA_036984385.1). Taxonomy (NCBI): domain Eukaryota; kingdom Metazoa; phylum Chordata; class Actinopteri; order Characiformes; family Crenuchidae; genus Crenuchus; species Crenuchus spilurus. The sequence continues at coordinate 15,365 of BRDA01080685.1, read as the reverse complement.
CACACACACACATATTGAGAGTAGTAGCTGCCTAACAGCTTCAGGCTTAAATTGACTGGAAAATGCCATTTTAATTTTCATGTTAATTGAGATGGACTAATTGTTAATATATTCACCAGGCAAAAATATCACAATAAAAAGGAATCTGGGCCATTTTTAGTCTGAATCATTTGAAAATTACATTCTAGCCAACAGTATCTGCTTATAAAAATCACAGAAAGATTTTAAAACTTAAAAATAAATACTTTTTTAAATACTTTTTTCAACATTATGAGGCCTGTCTACATCTTTAGCACTTTGGGTTATCATCAGTATAAAAAAAACTGCAGAAAAAAAGATTCACTGTTAAATCTTAAAAGATTAAAAGATCCTTAGCATCTCAGCAGTTTCTCCTAGACACGGTGAGATCAGATGGAGACACAAATAAGACTTCTCAGATTTTTTTCCTGTAGAAAATACTATGGCTCAAATGTATCTCCTCTTAATCTCAATATAGTGTCACATTGTGTTCAGATATTCAGACTCATATTTACTAAAGATCTCAATGTGAGCTCAGTCATGTCTCATCCAGCACTTCTTAGTTTTGATTCTGTGACTATGTTTATCTGGATCTCATGTCTTTTTGTCTCATGCTATTTCTCCAAAGGGATTTCAGGATCTCATTTGAGTCTCCTGAGACATCAAAGAGCAAAATTTGAGCAACAAAATAACCTCACATCTTTAAAATCGTAACTTTACAGGAAAACAGAAAGAAGCTTTCCTAACTTTTAATGCATGAAATATTTAATTACATTGATTCTGTCCCGTTTGTTAATATAAATCAATAAAGGGAAAAAAACCGGAGCCTTGACAAAGCAACAAAGTTTTGTTGTGACAGTGACAGCATGAGGAGCCGTTGAAAAATGATCAGAGGTTGTGGACAAAATGAAACGTAAAATTGAAATCATGGAAACATGGTGTTTGGGGCTTTGATAACATGACTCTTGAGAGAAAGAAAATGACAATCGGGGTAAGAAAGCACCTTTTAATACATTTAATCTAATCCAATTTCCAAATTTCCCTAAAAAGGAATTACGAGATACGGCCGGTGGGGGGTGAATTTGGAGCCGACGGTCGCCATCCATTTTCTGAAGCAGAGAAAAGGGGAGATTGTCAGGCAGCTAAGCAGGCCTATTCTCTGCGGTAGTCCCGTTCCTTCACGGGGCCGCTATAGAAATTAGGCTCTGCTCTGTGCTCTCACACTCCACTACACACGCCTGCATGGACACAACGAAGAGGAGGAAAAAACTCCTTTCTTTCTGTCAGCATTCCTGCCCAACAATGGCTAGATTAGGCAACGAGAGGCCCCCTTCAGAGCTGGGGGAGTGTGGGGGTCCAGAAGGGGGGTCCAGGGGGTTCTGGGGGGGGGGGGTTTGGATGGGGTATTGAGTGTATTGAGTGGGCCATTGGCCCTGGCTGGAACAGCTGGTGGGGGTTAATGGCGGCTGAACCCTGTCACTATTGTGTGTCTGTGTGTGCCACTCATGGGAAGGAAAGGAGAACTCTGACAGGTTCTGTGCTGTGAAGAACCCTCAGCAGAGCATGCAGGGGTCACTCAACTAGTGTCTGTGTGGTGTTAGGAGATGCTAAGAGAACACAGTTTGTAATGTTCATAACTCTTTTTATTCACCATCAGTGCTTCCAGACTCCTCTGAGGAGCCAGTAACAGAGTTTAATATCTGAACTTTAATTACATCATACTTACAAAGTTCATCAGTTTTACTTTACCTCAGACATTCATCTTATTTTAGATATTAAACTTGTTAATAGTGATAAAACTGTGAAGTCACTCATATGTTTATGTGAAATCAGATCACTTATATAACAGTGACACTGAACAATGATTCCTAATTTTAAATAACTACATTTTTTATTTAAAGTTTAAAAATGTGATTTTCTGCGATAATTCAACAGTTTGATGTTTATTTGTAACATTTCATTTGAATTTGTGAACTGAAATTTCACATTTTGAACAATGTTATTTAAAAAATGTTACAAAATTTTAAAATATTTTTTTAATTGATTAGAAAATTAATTGAACATTTCATTGAACTTTTTTTTTACAGTAATTTATTATTAAAGAGTTATTTTATACTTTTAACAGTGATTTAATATTTTCAACAGTGGTCTTTTAACAGCAGTGTAAGCTGAGAGTGATGAGGGGTGGCAGATGGAAGGGTGGGGATAGGGAGAATGGCACAGCTCTGCTCCTCAGAACAACCAAACCAAAGTCCTCAGTCTAACTCATCCCGGGTCCTCAGCCCAACCCGACCCAGCTCCTCAGCCTAACTGGAAATCTGTGTAGAAAAACAGTTCACTTCATCCGTGTGTGTGTGTGTGTGTGTGTGTGTGTGTGTGTGTGTGTGTGTGTGTGTGTGTGTGTGTAAAATCAGTGCCTAATGACCTCTAATGAATACTACTAATACATTAACATTCACATCAGAATACAAACACTACCATAACAACAGACAGAGAGACAGTGAGAGAGAAAGAGACGGAATACAGAGAGAGGAAGAGAGGCATATACAAGGAGAGATATAGAAGGAAAGACTGAGTGAAAGAAGAGAAATACAGAGAGACAAAGACAAAGAAATAGTGAGAGATACAGAGGCTAAGAAAGAGATACACAAATACAGACATAGAGAGAGAAAGAGAGAATGAAAGAAACAGAGAGAAAGAGAGAGATACAGACAGAGAGATAGAGAGTGAAAGAAAAGAGAGAAAATGAGAGACTGAGAGAGGGAATTGGGTGGGTTGTGTTTGCTATGTGTCAGCAGTAGAAATGAATGATTAGTGTGTGTGTGTGTGTGTGTGTGTGTGTGTGTGTGTGTGTGTGTGTGTGTGTGTGTGAGACAGAGAGAGAGAGAGAGAGAGAGAGAGAGAGAGAGACATATCATTTGCTCTTACTGCTATGATTACAATAAGGCAGAACATCATGTTCCTCAAATTAACTACTGTATCAGTACTGACCATCATTTCAGATGCAAGTGCTTATTTATCTGCTATCCTCTTAGTTCAAAAAGTCTCTTCACATGCATGTAATAATCTGATAACTGCACACACTGTGTGTTTCAATTCAAATAATAATGTTCAGAGCTTTTTACTAAGCAGTCACAAAGTAGCTTTACAGAAGATCAGCTTTACAAAAAGCACCAGAGTATCCATCATCCATCCATCCTGAGGTGAGTCCCCTACGCCTTCTTCAGGCACAGGGCAGGGCATTACACTATTCTAGCTAAACACAGCGCCAATCCACCACTGGGCACACACCAGAATAGCTTTGAGTACCCAAATCAAATCAAATCAAATTTATTTATAAAGCGCTTTTTACAACTGATGTCACAAAGCAGCTTTACAGGCTTAGTAATAACAGACATCAAATCATTAATCCATAATCCCCGGTGAGCAAGCCAACGGCGACAGTGGCAAGGAAAAACTCCCTCAGAGCTGGAGGAAGAAACCTTGGGAGGAACCAGACTCACATGGGGGACCCATCCTCCTCTGGTCTGCTAATTCTAAGAGTGCGATCAATCATAATCATATGATCTTGTTGTAAAGTTCAGGTGAGCTGATATGGTGACAGTAGTGGGACAGGAATGATGATGATAGTGGGTGCAATGATAACAGCCACCAAAGTCCATATGAAGTTCAATGTGTTCAGCAGAGTAGGGCATCTGGAGCAGGCCACAGTATTTGGTTGTTGGTGGGCATCTGATCCAGGGAAGCATCATGCAGAGAATAGTAATCAGCTTTCCATCAGCCTTGGACCGGACCGGTGGGCAATCACTCACTCGCAAAAGACAAAAATGGAACCCGGTTCACCTGACCTTCATGTTTTTAGACTGTGGAAGGAAACCTCGCAGACACGGGAAGAACATGGAAACTTCACCCAGATGGGGACTTGAACCCAAAACCCCAGTGCTGAGAAGTGAATGTGCTAACCACCAAGCCACCATGCCATCCACCACTTGAGTAATGTGATAACTCTGTCTTTGTTTTCTTTCATCTAGAAGATGACATTCAGGTTCTTCAGCTCCTCAGGTGAGTAAGTTGGTTTCAGCTCCAAACGTGTTCTGTACTAATCTCTCTGTGATGTTTCCAGGACTGAGTTCTGCTTTCTCTCGTAGAACAAAGAAATCAGAGTATGAGTATGCATGCAAATCACTGCAGAAATCTGATTAGGATTGGATAATTAAGTGTATGTTTATGAACATATAATGGTTTATAATGGTCATTCTTTCATTTTTTTACTATATTTTGGCCTTATTGTTTGTTAAATGCTGCACAAATATATATATATATATATATATAAAGACAATAACATTTATCCTAGTAAAATATCTTCAGGTTCTTGTAAACTCTTCTGCAGTATCAACTGAAAGCCTGAAAGTTCTCTGCTTGCTTCAGTGAGGTTATCTCAGGTCTGTTCTGATGGCATTATCTTGTAGTTGTTCTCTGTTTAATACTTCCTGTATCACCTGTTTCCTTTTCCTCATCTCCTCCACTGTTCTCCTCATTTCTCCAGCCTGAACACACACACACAGTGAGAGTCAGGCCATGTGTCATTTCAGTCCCCTCCTGATCCCCCCCCCACAGTAAACATTTCATTTCCTCGTGCTGTCAGTAAAGTCTTTGTCCTCCGGCTTGTTGGTCAAGTCCTAATCTGAAACACAAACTCTCTCACTCAGATTAGCCACTTCATCTTCCTGCTGATCACTTTGGGCTGATTGTTCTCCCCCCACAGCCTCCAGGACCCGCCGAGTGATGCTGCCTGTGCATCTTTCCAGTGCCCCTCACTCGCCCTCTTCAATCCCATCTGTTTACTCAAATCATCAACTTTTACCAAGAGCTCACAAACCCTCAACTGTGTGAGAGTACATTTCATAGATAAACTGAATGTAACGGTGATGTAATTTTAACTTTAGAAGTGAATAGAGTGTAATTGGATGACATTTTAACTTTAGAATTGAATGGAGTGTAACTGACAAAATTTTGACTTTAGATTGAACAGAGTGGCAAATTTAATTTTAACTTGAATGAATTAAATTTAGTGTAAATGACTGGGATAAAATTTCACAATTGAATGTGAACACAGGGTAACAAAAATAGAATGAAATAGAAGGTAATTGGGGTGAATTGTATATTTAGAATTGAACAGAATGTAACAGGAAGTTTAACTTTAGAATTAAATATAAATTACTTGAGTTTTAAATAAATTGAGTGTAAATGAATTTGGGGACTGGAGTGTAATTGTGATGGAATTTTGATTTTAGAATTCAGTAGAGTGTAACTGACTGGGATATATTTTTAAAATTAGAATCGAATGCACTGTAATGGGGAAGAAGTTTTTACTTTAGAATGAAATAAAAGTAAATGGCTGGGACAAAAATTCAATTTTGGATTTGAATACAGTGTAACAAAAATAAAATTAAGTAACTAAATTAATTGTAGTTATTTAAGAAATAAATTAACTTCAGAATTGAGTGTTACTGGGATAAAACTATAGTTTCAGAATTCAGTATTACACTGATTCAATATTAACTCTAAAATTGAATAGAGTGTAACTGGGATGATTTATTTTTTATGACAACAACTGAATACCTGACATATTTAGAGAATTCATACACAATGTTTCTATTCTTACTTTTTCTTTTTCCAAATGTGAAGAGGCTCGAGCTGATCCAGCTGGTCCAGCTCAGAAGCAGGCAGGGTTAGCTTCAGCTTTTGAATATGTGTATTAAAGAGAATTTGAGGTTCTACGCTGTGCTGGATCTGGAACATGGCGGATAATAATCCAGATCTTTAAGAGCTTCCATCTAACTTGAGGTTTCAGATCCACTCAGCTGGTCTCCATCACTCCTGCTGAGCTCCTGTTGGAGAGCAGCTGTATTTGCATACCTGTGCAGAACAAATTGCGGCGCTAACTGCAATTGTTCTGGGAAAGCAGCCAAAAGTGGAGAACTTTGAAGGAGTTCTGCTCCCCCCGCCTTCTTTTCTGAGAGACAGTGATTAGCTGTGTGGCTGGGCTGGATGTGCTGTACCTGTTTGTACCTGTCCTCTCCTTGTTAAACACCTGTACGCAGCAGTTGGCCTCATTGTTTTGCTCGTCACTCTCATAAAGCAGCAGAAACGTCCCTCTGACTCACGCCTTCTTCCTGGCGCCAGCCTGGGCGCTGTGTTTCCTGTCCTGGCATAAAAACATGGGTCATGTGACGCGGCCGACTCAGGTTTCCAGATGCTAATCGTAGCTGTCGTTATAAATCTGTCGGATTTCGCTCAGGGCAACCGCAAGTATGTAAACCGCTTTCTTCTCTTCATCAGTGCCATTCCTCTTTTGATTGACATTTTGCAGCATTTTTCACATTTTATTCCATCAACCAACAATAAGCTGGAGGTTTTATTGTATTGTTAAGGCTACGGTGCAGAATTATAACCACAAGGCATGTTCACGTCTATGAAAATACAGTTCTTCAAATCTCCATTAAGCCTAATCTATAGAAGCTACCGTTGAAAAGATCTGCAGCGATTACTCACAGCTCAGAACAACCAGCTCATATTTGACTCATATCCGTCTCGTCCCATGAAAAAGCGACGCTTGTGAGAAATATAAATGTTAGTGTTTTCCTAAAGTGCGGGGAATATTGTAAAGTTATGGATTAGGTGTCATGTTTGGTAGCCCCTTACTGATGGCAGAAGAATGTGAAAGTAGCTGGACGTAAAAGATCAGGATTTATAGCCTGGAATCTCTTGAACAATTTTATCAAAAGCCCATTCCGGCGTGGCATTTTTCTTTGGGCCATAAATCAGTGTTGCTGGAGCCGTGCGGCTGGACAGTAACAGGAGATAGATGAGCCAGGGGAGAGGTCAGCGCCGATTTTTCACCCCCTAGCGTCCTGTCACTGCCGCCCGCCACTGCTGCACCTTTATGAATTGCTCTTTTACTGACTTGTTGTGTTTTTAATTTGTTTTACCCGCATTTGGGAGAAGTATCAGGGCATTAGGACCTCACTGAGCCTGGCCCGGCTGGAGATAATGTATCGATCATTAAAGCACTGGTGCGCCGAGGCCGGCCTCTGGCGCTGTATGAAAATTGAGCAAACTTTTGAGGAATGAGATTACCATTTGTCCATTTCTGAACTGTTTCCTCTCTCCAGGGAATTTCTAGCTATTTGGTATGTATATCATCACTGATGTAAGAAAGTCCCGCATCTCTGAAATCATAACTTTTGACCATTTCTCATTGGTCTGTTCATTATTCCATGGTGTACAACAATCAATCAATCAATCAATCAACTTTAAACACAACTTTAAAACCACCCACATGATCATTTACCTAATAACAGCTGTCCCTGTGAAGGTCTGGGATATATTACATGCTAAGGCAACAGTCGGTTCTAGCATGTAACTTCTAACTGGAGAAGACATGCAGATGTACTGAACTGAGCCACTTTGACAAGGTCTAAATAGTTATGGTTACACAACTGGGTCGGAACATCTGTGAAATGGCAAGGTTGATTTGGTAGCAGTGGTCAGTATATACTCATAGTGGCATCTAAACTCTTTTATTATTATCTTATTATCTGAGATGTTGCCAAACAACATGTCTGATTCCCAGTAGCTCTACCTTGTAGACTTAGACAACACACCGTATCTTCTGTGTCTTGATGCCAGATACCACCTTCAGAGTTCTTATAGACCACAAATCATTTTTTGCCCAGAAATATGTCAAGAAGTATGACACATATCAGCTTTCAGCAGAACCAGGGTGAAGGAGCTTGAGGAAATGTTCTCTACAAATAAAGATCTGCAATGTTCACACTGTTCTCTTTGGTTCTTTATGTATGTGAAAGCTGGACAATAAAAAATGACAAGAAGAGCACTGATGCCTCTGGATACCCATAGAAACAAACTGAAGATCTCTTATTGTGGATACATTATGAGAAGATCCACTCATTAGAAGAGACAGTTATGCTGGAAAACTGTGAAGGTAAAAGACAAATAACCAGCAATAAGATGGATGGATACAATCAGAGAAGACACAAGTGAAGAAGCAAACAGAAAACTGAATATCCCGGAGAGACATTATCAACTAGACATCTCTTTAAATTTTTGAAAATAAGACTTTACCAATAGGAAAAGAGATCTCCATTGTGTCTCAGTAGTTTCTCAAAGACAACAATGAGATCAAATGGAGACACAATAAGACTTTGGAAGAGCTACTGTTCAGATGTCTCCTGAGAAAATGCATTAGCGATCTCCAATGCCTCCTCTTCATTTCACTAAAGTCTCATGCTGTGCTCAGATTTGCTCAGATACTTATGTTGGCTAGATATCTCAATATGAACTCAACCATTTCTCATACAGAACCAAGAATCTTCTCAGTATTAATGCTTAAATGATTATAAAAAATAAAAAAAAACAGAAGTGTCTCAATTTTGTCTCATGCTATTTCTCAGAAATAATTATTTACAGTCATCAAAGAGCAACATTTGAGCAATAACTTTTTTTGGGGGGTATACAGATATATACCTTATGCTCATACATAAAAAGTGAAATGGACATTGAATTGAAGTGAATTGAATGTAATCAGGTCAAAATTAAGCTTAAACTTGGAGCTCTCATGACGAATGTTAATTAAAAGACGTGTCTCCGACAGTATCTACCTTAACATGCAGATCTGTATGGATTTGAACGTTGATGTTGGTGTAATAAATGTTCTTTTGATGAAAGTGCTGTATGGTGAGATGTTCCTCAGCAGGTCTGTGCTATCACTTCACTGATTTATTCATGTGTTTGTCATGGAGGCCGGTTACTGGTCAGGTGGTTCCACTCCCCTCTGATTGAAAGGCCTTCATTGCTATGCACCCATGCAAAGTGGACGTCTCTCATCACCATGGTGACCTTGGGTTTCCAATCACTTTCATTTAAATCCAAGCAATCTGAGTGACATCTCAGGGCGACGCTTTTGTCTAAGCAATGTCTGTTCATGAAGTAAAATAAGGTTGATGGAAGAGATTTTACAGGATCAGGGTGGAGTTAATATTATACTGCTTTAAATACTCACACCAAAAAACTGATATTTCCGCAAGTTAATCTCCTTAAATAACGGGATTTTTCAATGCTTCTGGAGACGGAACATGATCTACCAATGCCAGAAATGGATCACTAGCTCATAACCCAGATCAGACTGTAAAACAGACTGTATAAGCTCATTTTTGCTCATACAGTAGAACCTCGATTTTCATCATTAATCTGTTCTAAAGTGCCAGACAATAACCAAATGAATGATAACTGAAGCAATATTTCTCATAAGAAATCATGTAAGTCCAATTAATGTGTTCCAAACACTCCAAAATGTTAACTAAACATTTCTCTTTCTCGAGGAGCCTGTTTTCTCTCTTGCTTTCTTTCTCAGTGCTTTTGAACTGTTTTGGGTTTACGTTCTGTTTTAGAGAATTCCGGTGTGGCTCATCTGGCAGTTTTTGTTTTGTACACCTGTTCACTGAGTTCCCAGACACTTTGTTTTAGCACCTGTTTTCAGGAGGTAGTGCTGTGCGCTGCCGCTTTCGTGTGACATTTCTTTATTTGTTTTGAGCATTTTTATTTGAGTGCTTCTTGAGCCATTTTGTTAAATGTGAAGCTCTTTAGCTTCTGTCTGCTCTGCGCTTGGTTCAACTCATAAGTTTGGGTATGGTGCCATAACAACTCACCTTTACTGAAGATGCTTCTTGGCATATGGAAATGTATCCAGAGAGGTCTGTTTCTGGCCCACTCATTAAAAAAACACAGAAGAATGTGCGGGATGATGCTCATTCAACAAAGTCAGAGAAACAAAGTCAGAGTAACAAAGTCAGAGTAACAATGAGAAACAAGCCAGAATGAACATGTAGGTGGATGCTTTGCTTGTACAAAATGAGCATGCCGATGAAAACCGGATAGACGAATGATAACTGGGACAAAATTTTCCCCTAAACATTTACAATAACCAAATTTTTTGATAACTAGGGTAAATGATAACCGAGGGTCCATTATAATTCAAAAAGATAAAATGTCATATATTATATTTATACGTATGTCTTATATTAATTACAAGTAAAGTGACATATTTCAAGCCTTGGTTCATTTTAATGTTGATAATGCTCAAATAATAATTTACTTAAACTCTAAATTGTCACAATCCCTGCCTACACTGCTTATATATCCTTGTCTTTCACTTTGTTTAGTGTTTCTTATTGGTTAGCCTGTAACGTCACTGTTATTATTGTTTGCACCTGGTTTCTGTCTTGTGTCTCATTAGCTGTGTTAATTCCCTTTATAATGCTTCATGTTTCATTGTCCTGTGTGTTATTGTCATTCTAGTCCTAGTGTCATGTGGTTCCTCTTATTACCTTTGTAGTGTTTATGTTACTTCCATTTCATTTACGTGTGTATTTAGTGTTCTTTTATTTGATGTTTATTAAATCTCTATCTGCCCTTCTCTGCATGTGTCCACCCTTCCTCGCTCCAGACCTGACATGAATATTCTACTCAATTGAAAATTATTTTTGATTTTTATGATCTATACGCCATATTGATCAACATTAAAACAAAAAGGCTCCAAATGAATTTTTCACAAAAACCTGTTTTTTAGGCTGTGGCACTGTACAGTTTGTTCATTACTCACTGACAAGACTGACCCTTGGGTCATATTATGGTTTCTAAATCTATCTTGAAGTCACATCAGAAGTAGGTATTGGATCTCAATGGTATGTGCATTTTTAATTTAAGGAAAACGTTTCAAAACAAGAGTCTAAACTCAAACCTCTTAAACTTTGATAACTTTGAGTCTCCAGAGCTTGCCTGATGTTCTCCATCCTGTCCTATGCATTTTGAGCTTCTATACTTTGAGTTTTCTTCTGTTTTACCCAGAAAGAGGAAAACAACTTTATAGCTCATATACTGCTCTTAGATGACTTAAATGAGATTCTGCTTCAAATAGCATGAGACAAAAAGGAGACATGAGGTGTCTGGCCCAGATAAATATTAAATAGTCATTCACAGCATCAACTATTCTATTCATATGGAGATTTTTTTGTAATCATGACTGCTGTTATCCGAGAACAATGTGAGACTTTGACGAGATCTTAACACTTGGGGAGCTTGAGAATATATGTCTTCAAAGATCTGAACTGTGCAGTTTGCACTTTGGTTCTTTCTGGATGTGAAAACTGGATAAGAAGGGCATTGATGCCTCTCAACCAGAAGATTTCTTATTTTGGACACATTATGAGATGTTCGCAAGAAGAGATAATTATGCTGGAACTATTGAAGGTAAATGATGACCAGATGTAAGGATACAATCAGAGGAGAGACAAAAAGGAGATACAAGACAAACATAATAATAGTCGTTCACAATGTCAACTGACTCTTAGTCCTGAATGAGAGCTGGTTCATATTGAGATGTTTAGTAAACGTGTTATTATCTGAGCATTTAAGGAGACGAGAAGTTACTGAGGTCTTTTCTCTGGAGCAACCGCTGAGCATCAGTGAAACTCAGGCTTGTGATCCTGTTGATACTAGGAAAACCAACTGAGACGTTGAGGAGATTATTTTGGTCTTGTCAGTTGAGTTAGCTGAACGCTGTGACTGTGTTGGAGAGGCTGTTCAGCATTGAAGGCATCCTGAGAGCAGCTGTGTTGGAGGGGTCTATGGGGTCTGTCTGGAGGGTGGGTGATTTACTACAGCAGCACATTTGAAGATGAAGTCAAAGGTCATGTGTGCACTAGCAGCCCCTGTGATCATCTTCATCAGATTACAGCGAAAGCTGAAGAGTCTGACAGAGACACCTTTAGGAAGTGACTGTCTGCCTACAGCTTGGAGACCAACACTCCCACTCTGCGCTCCCTAAAGCCATATTCTGATTAAATTAGCTTATCAGGGGGACGTCTGTAATGAAACGTTTTGCATGTGTCCTCAGTCAAACTCCGGCATCCGGATGGCAATAAAATAACTGCAGGAGGAGTGAGTTACTAGTGGGTTGTAACCCGGACGACTGTGTCACATGATCACGCTTATTATTATTTATACACTTATACATTTATTATTTTTTTAATCTCTATCATCCTTAAGACTTGTATCTGTTGTATTACATCATCCATTTATTTACAGTTTTATTACTTTAACAGCATTTAAGATTAAGATTTAGATTTAGATGAACCAATGTGCCAATGTGATTTTCACACAACGGAATTTGACCTCCGCATTTAACCCATTCGTGCAGTGAAACACACACACTAGTGAACACTAGGCTGTGAGAATTTGTGCCCAAAGTGGTGCCCTTCAGTCATGTCCTGTCTGGGGATCGAACCGGCGACCTTCCGGTCACAAGACCAGATCTTTACCACTAGGCCATTGCTGCCCATAACTTTAACTTTAGATCTTTAAAGTACTCACAGTGATACAGCTAGTGAGAAAAGACCTGTACCTGTTACTCACCCCTACAGGAGTGGCTTTTCTCAATTATTTCTTTTTCCTGCTCTTCCTGGCAGAGTATGTAGAGGAAAATCTTTCATCCAAACCAAGTACAGTGGAAGCTTTTTTATCATTTGCCCTGGTTATTATACAATTCTGTTATCATCAACTTTTTGAGGGGAAATTTTGCCCCAGTTATTGTTCACCCCTCCTGGTTTTGTCGGCGTTCCCACGTGACTCGCCACTAATTTTGGGAAAACAAAGAATCCACCCACGTGTTTGTCACTCACCCACATATTCATCATTCATTCTGGCTTTGCTTCTCGTTGTTTCTTTGGCTTTGTTTCTTGTTGATAATGCTCAAAACAACCTAAAACATGTCACACTAAAGCGACGGCGTGCAGCACTACCACCTGAAAACTGGTGTGAAAACAATTAGCAGCTGGGAGCCCTGAGAACAGGTGTACAAAACAAAGGCTACTGGCTGGACCACACCGGCACTCTCTAAAACAGAGCGTAAACCTGTAAGAATGATGTTAAATGTTAATTTGTCCTCTTCATTAGTCTTTTGTATTTATTTCTCATTGTGTTCTGTATGTAAAACTATAGTTATTCTATATAAAATGTATTTTTTGTTCATATTTTGGAGGTGTCTGGAACAGATTAACTAGATTTACATTATTTCTTATGAGAAATATTGCTTCAGTTAATGTTTGTTTTGGTTATCATCAGTCACTTTAGAAAAAATTATTGAGGAAAACTGAGGTTCCACTGTAGATGGTTGAGTATCCCTTCAAAAACGTTCCCTTTTTCTGTTTGGTGGTTTGGGAGGGTTTCTGGTTGAAACTCAGGAAGAAAAACATTACTATGGCCCAAATCAACTCTTTTCTGCATGTATAAATAAGTGAACACACCAGTCATTTGTAGCAGAGTGCAAAAAGATCATCATGGACAAAGATTTGACTGATGTCCTAAAGGGCATGATTATAGGTGAAAGGTGGTGGCATCATGGAAACTGCTCATTTCACGGGATGATCTCAAGCCACCATAGTGAAGTGTACTGATAATGAAGTTGTTGTACATTGAGAGTCTCCCAACAACAAAACTTGTGCACCCTGGTCCACTGATGCCAGATGGGAACAATGACTCCGGCAAGTGGTACAGAGCAACTGAAATGTCACGGTGGACCAATTAACATGTATCATGTACACAGGAGCAATGAGGAAAGTGTTGGGGATCACCATTGAGTGAACTCTCTTAAGTACACTATTAGATAGGTGGTCATCATATACTGATATGATTTATGATGTAGTTCTGTAAGCTCAAAAGTCATCATTTCCAACATTCACTTGGAAAAACCAAAGAAAACCCAACAGTTACCTGAGAATTCCTGATTCCTTTTCAACCCTGAGCTCAGTGTATGGGGTCAAATCAACAGGTCTCATTTATATCTCACTCAACAATGGGATCAGATGCAAAAATGTGACTTTAGCTTCTCAGAGGCTCAGATGTTTCTCTGAGAAAAAGCCTCAGTCATTTTTAAAGTCTCCTAAGAATCTCAATGATGCCCCACATTGTGCTCAGATATAACACCCATGATTAGTAAAGAGAGAAATCACAACTCATCCAGGAATAAGAGTCTTTTCAGTTTTGATGCTGTGAATAGTGAGTATAATGTTTATCTCTGCCAGACACATCGCTGAGAAAAAAATGAGCAATAAAAGTTTCTTCCGAGATTTGATTTTTTTTTAAAGTGCTTAACTGCTGTGTTGTTAGCTGGTGGTGGGAGGTGAAATTACTCTGTGTACTGCAACAACACACACACACAGACACACACACACGTCACAACATGCTCACCACTTCTTTTCGTCTACCTGCCACTTAGAGCTCTGTAAATTTCCTCCAGGAGTTTCTCCGTCACTGAAAACAGCACTTCAAAGAAACTATCTAAAGTCAACAGACACTCCCCACCATTATTCATCTGCTGCTGTCACATTTCTGCACTGACCATTGATTTTAGCACTGTACAGATGTGTCCAGCACAAATGTGTTGGCTGCTGACTAAGGTGACCAGCTTTCTAAAATGAAAACTGTGGACATTTCCAGTTCAGTGGTCAATATATCACTAACATAAAATGGGGATAGTTTTTGCATGTATTTTGGCCATGCTAACTGTACTTTAATAAATGAACCCAATACTTAGACCCTAAACATACCCCTAATAAAGTTTCCATTTTGGAGAGACATACAGCTGCCATATGTTATATATGGATGATAAAAAAAATGACATTTAGGTAATGTAATGGTATAATGGTAAAATAACTACAAGTAGACTGTGTGTATATAACTATATACACTATATACATATATAGACTGTGTCTTGAATATATACAGTGGTGCTTTAATGTTTGTGAACCCTTTAGAATTTTCAACATTTCTGCATAAATTTGACCTAAAATATCATCAGATTTTCACACAAGTCCTAAACGTAGATAAAGAGAACCCAGTTAAACAAATGAGACACAAATATTATACTTGGTCATTTATTTATTGAGGAAAATGATCCAATATGACATATTTGTGAGAGACAAAAGTATGTGAACCTCTAAGATTAGCACTTAATCTGAAGGTGAAATTAGAGTCAGGTGTTTTCAATCAATGTGATGACAATCAGGTTTGAGTGGGCACCCTAAATACAACCTCACTGTACAAACCGTATATCAAAAAAGTTGGGACACTAAACAAATTGTGAATAAAAACTGAATGATGTGGAGGTGCCAGCATCTAATATTTTATTCAGAATAAAACACAAATCACAGATCAAAAGTTTAAACTGAGAGAATGTATCATTTTAAGGGAAAAATATGTTGTTTCAA
>BRDA01080681.1:0-11391 GCA_036984385.1 Crenuchus spilurus | reverse complement strand
ATCATCGCATAACACAGCCAGAAGACAAATACATCACCAGAGCTGACACAATGGACAATGTGTTTTAGAGCAACGTTTCAAATACGCCTGTCCATTTTGCCGGGCAAATTAATCCAGCAGGGAGCCATGTGGTTCAGAATGCAACCTCCTACTGGGCAGATGAATTCGGGCAATCCTGCACTGACTGGAGGGATTTGCCAGTGAGCTGGTGCACTTGATGTGATCATGGGTTTTCATTGATTCTGCACGATGGACACTCAACAAGAGCTGCTCCCTTGGGGCTCTCTAAGCCCTTTAACTCCAGGCATGAATGCTCCCTAATGAGCAACAGGAACTAGCGCAACACCATTATGGTACTAATGGCTGACTAGCATGACTTGCGGCATGCAATCGCAAATCAGGTAGAGATAAAAGGTCAAATTGGCTGCTCAAAAACCGAAGATTTGCAAGTCCTTTGCAACATGAAATAATTATCAGACATCATGGCTTGACTAAAGGCATTAATGCTTAGATTAGAGGAATTGTAAGTAAAAATCACTGTCAACACATCACCTCAAAGACTTCAGACACAGACATCACAGTGAGATGATGCAATGCTACACTGCAGTTGGGAAACAAAAACGCGACCAAAATGATAAAATCCTTAGTTTAAACTTTTTTTGCCAATGTGATTGCACACATCCGTGCAATGAAACACACACTAGTGAACACACTAGGCTGTGAGAATATGTGCCCGAAGCAGTGGGCAGCCACTGTGCCCAGGGAGCAGTTGTGGGTTAGGTGCCTTGCTCATGACCTGTTCAAAGATCAAACCAGTGACTTAGAATATATGCACTAAGTGTTAAATAGTAATAGTGTCTTTGATGCTCCTAGCAATCACATGGATTTAAATTGATCAGTACACATGATTTAACATGAAGTATTGATTATCCATACTGCTACGTGAAGAGGAAACTGACACGGACTAACATAGGAACATAAAATCACTACTTATGGGCCCTGAGTGGCTCAGCAGGCTAAGAAGCTGAGAGGATCGCGAGTTTGAATCCCAGTCATGCTGTTTGCCATCAACAGCCGGGGCCACAGAGAGCACAAATTGGCAGTGCTCTGTCTGGGCATGTAGATGGCGCTCTCTCTCTCGCTATCACTCACACATTGTGATGTCCGCTGGCTCAGGCGTCTACTGATTGGTCAATTTGGAGCTAGGTATCCTGCGCTTTCCTCCGAACTGCTCCCCAGTGACGGTGTATCAGTGGTAGTTGGAAAAGAGGTGGTGGCTGCATCACACGCAACGGAGGAGGCTTGTGCTTGTCTTCACCCTCCTAGAGTCAGGGACAGTGCAAAATGATGGGGAGAGTCACTAATGGAGTGGATGGGCTAATTGGCTACTACTAAGGGATAAAATCGACAAAAACTAACTTTTAACTGTTAACTTTGTATTAATATATTAATGGCATTTGTATTTATTTGAATATTTTAGAGTATTTTTTGTTTATCTTTTAAATTTTGTACAATATTTTATGTGACAAGGACATCAGCTGATGTATAATACTGATGGTATTGATCACATTCAATGTCTTGAATGTTATCTTGATGTTGCCGTGTATCTGTCCAGTGTTACTTAACTACAATACCATTTCTGACTTGGACAAAAGCTGAAATGCAGTTTCAGTGCTGCTGCTGTTACTGCTCTGTACTGCTTTTGTTGGGCGGTACAGCCAATCCCCTGTGAATGGCCAGTTATTGTGTTTTTGAAGTAAAAGGTTCAGTGTGTAAAATCTAGTTCTATGGAGGTGCTTGAATGGATTTATGCCACAAAGGCTTATTTAATGGGTTGAAATGTTAATAAGAGCATCAGTCTGTTAATCCTCTAACCAGAAGCAGGCCTCAATGCCACCTACAAGAAGAAGTTAGTAGCCACAAGCGCACTTGCTTAGTGTCGTGCACCAGCCTCTGTAAGAAAAAAGAGACAGCACACTGTCCCTCCCAGGCACTGAACAACTCAATGGACCTCCTTTTGAAGGGGACAGAAGTTTGGCAGAAGGCAGAGGAATCTGTGCTAAACGGGGCAGCCTGAAAAGAGGCACTCAGAGCACTGAAGAGAGGAGAGACTGGTCTGCCGTGGCTCGGGCGTGGAAGAGCTTGGCTGACAGATGCAGGTCCAGAAGGCCACTAACAGGATGAAGATAGTCAGCCACGTGGACCCTGAGAGATTAGGCGCGGGTGGGTGGTAAACAGATTAGTCCCTAACGAGAGGCTGCATCTTTAACCTTCTCACTCTTGTGACACCCATCCACCAGGCACGCACTCAAGCCCACATTCACACGCCCTCTCTCAGCCACAGTACACAGCCTGTGCCAGGACACAGAACTGCTTCTGCACTCAGGGACTAAGAGTCTCACCCAGGAGTCTGCGCCATCCTCCACCACTGGCCAACCAACCTGCTGGCCTTTCCATGGAAACCTGGACATACAGTCCGTGGAAGCATTCTTCCCCACCCAGTGGACTTCAGATAAGTCACTGAGGACTACTCCCTGTTTTTACCCAGATGACCAGCTTTGCATCCAAAAGGAAATAAAGTACTGCATCATGCCATTGAAAACAGGACTATTCCTCACCTTGTTCTTGTTTACCCTCCAAGCCACCAGAATCAAAGGTAAGTCAGTCAGAACTCAGGGCAGAAACGTAATGTTGTTTGCAGAATGAGGCTTGCTTGGGTTGTTTGCGCCCTGTCGTGAAGTTTAATTGAAGCCCAAGAATTCTCAGTCTATAAAAGACATATTATTGATTTCTGAGACCATTTTAAAGCCTACTTTCCTCTACATGGTACAGATGTAAAGCTTTCTACAATTACAAACAGTGCTTAAAGTCATGATGTGAATATTGACTAGCTGATTTAAACTACACTTACGGCGTTAATGCTCCCTCAGATTTAGGGACGACGTAAAATATTTAGGCAACAAACTGAAACCACCCAAGCTTTTCAGTAGACACCTACAGCACAGCAAGCTAAAATATCGTCTCCATAAACATTTGGTATGCATATAACATCTGCACGCCATTCAGTACAACAGGATGGTACAATATGCTCAGAAGCTTTTGTAGTACATTTCAAGCCGGTTCCCTGTGCCTGTATGGTTCAGCTGTTGCGTTAGTGCTCTTCTTTCATTAGCAGAGCAAAACAAAAGGCATTCTGTTTGTGGCCGTGTGGGACGCTAATCTTTTCTGGCTTGTAGCTGCACTGTGGGGCCCTCACAGAGCGCCACAGGATCACAACCCATTTAGCATCATTGCGCCTCATGTCCGCACATGTGCACCCCGACATCACAGAGACCGTGGAAGACCAAGAGAATGGCCATCCCGCTCTCCAATTGATCAGTGCTCACAAATGAGAGCATGTCATGGCTTTGATAGTCCACGCTGAATGTAAACAATTATGGTACAAGCTCAAACCTGACTGAGTGCAAGCCAGAAAGATGAGAGCTGACTCACACAAAGGCTCTAAGAATGGTCGGGGCTCTTCTCAGTAATGGCCAAATCACAGCGAGTGGCATTATTATATTCAAACCGCCATTACTGCTTTTTACTTCAGGAGATGGTGGTCAATTAGATGGGCCTTGTGTTGCTTTTGATCAAAGAGAGACGGTCTTTCTGCTTTAGATGTCATGTGATAACTAGGGCTGTCATGACTACTCAATTAAACTCTTTGATGTGAATAAAAAAATAAAACACGGTAACAACGCATATTTTAAATTGTCCTGCTGGTCTGTTATTGTACAAAATAAAGCTCAGTGGACACACCCACAAGCTGAGCGAGCTTATAAACATCCGATTCACTTTTAGTGTGAATTCATATATGCTTTAATATATACTGGTTTGTTTTTAAAGCGCCCTAGTATATACTTTCCCAGTATTTTGGAATTTTTGAAAAGCTTAGATTGATTTATTATTGCTCAATTAAATCTATTTTAATTACATTATTTTTTATTGCTTGGCAGTAAAATTGAAAAAAAAAAAAGATTACATGACTATACTTTACTCAATTACTAATATAATCAGCTCTATAATAAGGCAGACTTATCAGTAACACTTTTAATTAGTTTTTTATTAGTCTGTTTAGCAGTTTTATTAGTTTTAATACATGACACCATCATGTTCCTAATGACCATTACAGAACACCAGACGGGAAAATCCAAATATCGTCACTGTCCAAAGGACCAAGATAGTATGTTTGACTTTTCTTCATGAGCTTGGCTGAGGTACTTTTCAAATTTCATGATGACTGAACCGATAAAAATGGCTTTCATCAAAATCTCTTCACACTAACTTACACTGAAAGTAAAAAAAAACAGTTTCAGTCATAATTCCCAGATTTGGCAAAAAAAAAAAAAAACGTCACATTGCTCAGGTCTTTGCTAAATCCAGCTATAGAAGTGTTCAACACTAAAGGTCACTTTGGTGATTATATTGAAGTTATATGTGTTACTGCTCTGGTTTCGCACTAATGCCAGTGAACGTGGGCCTGAGTGAGCTTCCCAACGATCAGGGCTTAATGTCTTAAGAAGGTCTCTGAAGTTTACCACCTGGTCACACAACGCACTTAAAAACACAGTTTCTGCTGAATGGATAGACTGTGCTCCCTAGCCTTGCATAACAACATGGCACCGCCTAGCCATTAAGTAAACAAAAAAAGGTACAAAAGGACCAAGAACTGATTTTATTCCTTAAACAGGATGGATTCCAGAGGAAATAAGCTGTGACCTCATTTGGAGGCGGTAATTCTACAGTTAATCTACCATTCATTGAAATAGAAACTAGAGATTTTGGTTATATTAGCAGACGAAAGGAGGACAAGAATGCTAATCACTGAATTACCACTTACAACTTACCGACGCAGTGTTTTCAAGTCCCTCAGTTCAAATGTACTCAAATGCACACTAATATTAAATAATAATAATAATAATTATAATAATAATAATAATACATATAAGCTAATATAATAGCTAATAATAAAGCTATTGTATATTTTTATAGTCAAAAATAAGGGATGCTGTGAGCAGAAATAGTTGTATGTACAGATGTACATTGTGGGGACATTCTACCACAGCTGAAATTTAAAGGGGACACGCCCCTCCCCCAAACCTACACCTATGGCTCCTTCACCAAATATCTCAATTAATGATTAAATACCAAATGGAATAGTTTACAAATATTAATTAGTTCTAATGAACTGTTTGAATGACACTCAATTTGTAATGTTGTGCTCTTGATTAGTTTATTTGCCAATAGGAACCTCACTAAAGCCACATGTTAGCACTTAGTAAAGGTTTAAATTTGAAGGTGTTGAGTAAACTGGCTACTAAAGATGGCAGACTGTCTGATAAATCATTCTCCAAGCTGTTCAAACATTTAGTAATGTATAATACAGTCCTAACACTATTGGTGACCATTATTTGTTTACTTTTTAAACAATCTAAACAGTCATTGGAAAGACACGGTTATGCTGCACATGCGTCCATCAACTTAGACTCCAGCTAATGATCTATACTAATGGACAATCCTGCTACAAGACCTCGCTAGCAGGAATTAGACAACATCTTTTGCATATTTATCAATCTAGAATTGTAAATACTTTGAATTGTCTTACACTTTGAAGATAGAACATCCAGGTCTTAAAGGTATACATGCATATATATATATATATGTATACACATACATGCAGTATATACACTGTACCTTTGTGCCACTGCAATCTGAAGCCTCTAGACTTGACACACTTGACTTCATCAACCAACTGAACAGACTTAACATCTGCTTTACAACAGCCTGCCTGTACTTCTTACAGAACCTGATCCTATTAAATGCATGTTCATCCTAACAGTCATAGTCTTAAAGGCTCTGGCTGAATGTAATTACATTTGGGGCAATTAAACTGCTCCTAGAAACTTGTCTTATTAGAACAAATGAAGAAATGACTAAAAAAATACGACTTTTTTTCTTGTTGGCAGACCTCACAGGCGACGATTTGTCAGGGATCAGAAATGTCAAATACAGGCATTTCTTAGAGGCCGCACGACCAATCAGGCAGCTACCAGCTGCACGGCTTTCACTCGACCAGAAGAGCCATCGAGCAAAGAGATCCGCACTATTCAGCACTGGAGTCAAAGTGTGTCCTCAGGAGAGCATGGCAGAGGTCATCAGCAGCCATAAAGCGTACTACAAACTGAGAGGTAGGACATCCTGCTCTGCAGCCCATGAGGGACAGAGAGCTGAAAGTTAGGGGCAAATTTGGCTGCAACAGCACATTCCCTCATAAATCATAATTATCTTCCCAGTCATCACAAGCCTTCTGGGAGAGGAAGCAGCATCGGGAGAAAATATATTTAATACATAGATACAAGAAGTTAAGTCAACGAGACAATCGCCTCTTTTTTGCCTTTCAGAAAATGTTTCTTACTTTGATGTTTCCTGAGATCAAAGTTAATGAGGCAGAATTGTAGAATAACAAAGGCGAGACTAATTTAAATTCTTTACATGCCCAAAATAACAACAGTGACTGACTGGTTATATAGCAAACATCCAAATGAATATGTGTAGCTTCAGTAGTGAGATGTTTTTATATATTGGTGATCATAACAATGAATTAAATGCAAAGTTTGATTATCTAAAGAAGTTGTCTGCTGTGTTTAGGTGTGTATTTTAAATATTTGAATTTTATATTTAAAATTATAAAATTATATTTTTTAATTATATTTTAATTATAATTATAAAATTATATTATAATATTTATATTTTTTTCAAATATAAAAATATTCTGGGTCTCTAATTAATTGTCTATATTGGGGAAATGACAGATAAATCTGATGACGATTAAATACTTATTTTTTTCTTTGACACTAAACAGTCTGTCAGGAAGCAGTATGGGAGGCTTTCCAGATTTTTCTGGACAGAGTCCCCGACACTGTGGAGTACCAGCAGTGGGTATATGCCTGCCAGAGAGACTCATTGTGTGTGGATGAATTAGCCCGAAACTTCAGCAGAACCCAGGAACACCTCGACATGGTGGCAAGGGTGAGAATATTTGAGCAGATATTTATCACGCAGCTAAACAAATACATTATCCTTACTTTGTTATTTCTTCATGTCGTTCCCAGCAAGTGAGTGCTCAGACAGAACTGGACAGGTAAGAATTCAGACAATATTTACAAATGCACATGCTTCAATCAGCATAACCTAAATGTTTCGATTAATATCAATCAATCAATATGTTACTATAGTCCAAAATCAACATTGCACTCGGAGTTGTCCATTCAAATTAAAACTGCCCAGAAAAATGCATTAACATGATAAAAAAATGTAATCATGAAATGTAATAACATCTTTTAAAGAATACTAAAATATTCCTTGAGTATGCTTATGTTTGTTGTTGTTTTTGCAGTGTCATTGTTACATCTACACCAGGCGAGAAATGTAAGCCACTTGCCACTTAGCTAGGGATTTTTTTTCCTTTTGGGTTAATTATTATATAATAATATATAAGATGTTGATCATAGATATATTATATATTATATACAAAGATTATTATATAATAAATTTTATATATTTTATTAAATTGTATAAATTTTATATATATTATATAATAATAATAATTAATAATAATAATAATAATAATAATATAACCTAATCTATGTTATTTATATTAATAAAATATATATATATATAAGGTTATATTATTATTATTATTGTTGTTATTATTGTTGTTATTATTATTATTATTATTATTATTATACAGTAAATAATATATATTAATATAAATAATGAATATATATTAAACTGTATATTATTATATATTAATTATATATTAAACACTATTAGTAGTGTATTAACTAACTGATAAGTTCTATTATTTTAGGTTCAAAGACTCCTGGAGAGTTCCTTATTATTGGATCAGATGAGGTATGTATTATACCTTTGTTTTTCAAAATAATACAAGCTTGACTAGACTTCTGACTCAGAATGTTGCTTGGTTTGCTGTTGTCTAAAGACCGGAGCTGCAGCTACAGTGCCTGCAGAGCTGGTGGAGCACATAATAGAGTTCAGTGTGACTGTGGAGGATCCAGGATATAGCAAGCTACTCAGTGACCCTGACAGCTTAAAATATGAGGACGTCACCCACAGCCTTCATGCACAGGTGGGTTCAAATCTTCATCTTCACAGTCCACAAATCTGTATGCTGATTTGTCTTCTAGGCAGAAGGGTTGATCAGCAGGGCGGGTGAAATGTCCAGCAGTCAGGCTTTGTTGTTTTCCAGTCATGCCTGATGTTTATCTGTAATCACAAGCTTTCTTTAGCCAAGATTTAACATACCTTACATTTCTGCTAGTACATACTGTAAAACGGGTGATTATCTATGGCCAACAATAGTGATTTTTTCTTCTGAGTACATGCGAAATGGCTTTGCTAAACCAAAAATGAGCTTGGAGTTTCAATGAGCTTACAGTTAGAGGTCAAAAAATGGTAAAGCCAATTAATAATTGGGAAACTTCAAAAGCATGCTTGGAATCTGCACAAATAAGGCTATAGCCATAGTGTGTGATTCTAAGCTAGTGAGCCCATCTACTGGAAATACTCTATAATTAAAGGTCATATACAGTCCGGTGCTGATTCGGACACGTCAAATGTTACTTTGCAGTTATCATCATTATTGCATTTATTTAGTATAAGCAATCACATTTGTATGTAGGACCTGCTGAAAGGTGTTCATTTACCCTTCTGCAGATGCTCCAAGTTTTCAACAAACTTCCTGGGTTTAAGGAGATTCGACTGCTGGGATTCCGGTGAGTTGGAACTGTAGGATTCATCCAGATATTACAGTCCACTGAGCTTGAAAATTGCCTTTTTGGATGAGCACCCTCATTCACAGGGGCAGGTTGAGGTGTAAATAGTTTAGGATATACACAGCAAACTGTACCCATAGGTCCAATGTTCCAATTAGGCTATATGCAAAGGGATGAATTAATACCAATAAAATGCATGGCTTATTGACACGGCAATAAGCAGAAGTAATGTGTATTTTTTTCATATCTGAATTTCCAGACTCATTCTTGTTATCATTCTAAACACTATTAGGCAACATAGCCAAGATTGTTCCAGGACTAGTTTCTTGAAATTAATAACTGCATCCTGAAATTAATATTTATACAGTGCTTATATGACTTTAATAGATCTGGAGGTATTGCAGTGCACTATGCTGTGGTGTTTGAGACAGAAGGGGACTCTACAGGAAAAGAGCCCTCCGAGACAACAGGTGAACCTGGAATGGGAATAGCTCTGAAGGACCTGGTGGCAAAAGCCTTGAGTGAGGACTCATCGCTTCCTTTGGACATTAATTCCCTCCATTTTGAACCAGGTATACAACATGAGTTCAAGTTAGAGACAGTTGCCTTCATGCAGAATACAGGTTGATACTGTAACAGACTGTATGTGCATTACAGAGCCCCCGACAGAACATACGCGATATTTACCTGGAGGCGTTTTTACACCACCTACAGTGGCCATCTCAGAGGATAGCATTACGTCCATGAGCATCTCTATTGGAGATGTTGCTTCTAGTGTAACACAGGGGAGGAAAAGGGAGGAGGAGGCAGTGGAGGGCACCACACAGGACATATTCAGACACATTTCTACAACAGTGGAGCTGGAGGAGGTTAATCTGGTCACAGAGGAGACTCAAATAACTGAAGGTAATGTCATATTTATGATTATAATACAATACAAGCATTAGATTAGATTCAATTTTATTTTCATTACACGTGTACAATTCTGTTCCCTGACCGGGAACCGAACCCGGGTAGTGAGAGCGCTGAATCCTAACCACTAGACCATCAGGGAATAGCAAACATGCTGATGTTTGCTATACATATAGATCACTGCAGGGTCAATGCAAGCATGCAGACACCCATTTTAATCAGCTGATTTGACTACTTGTTAACTAAGTACTGATTACTGAGTGGAAGCATCTAGAAGCATCAAACCGTCTCAAAGAGGTAGACCAGCAAAGTAGCGAGCATTAGACTCCAGTTGCCGTGACATCAGCATGAGAACTGTTTGTCGGGAGATCCATGGAGTTCCACCGGCAAGCATATGGCTACTGGATGCAGTGGAAATGTGTTATTTGGTGTGATGAATCACTCTTCACCATCTGGGAGTCTAATGGACAATCTGGGATTGGTGGAGGGCAGGAGAATGATACGTGCACTAATGCATAGTGTTAATTGGTGGAGGACAAATAATGATCTGGAGATGCTTTTGGGGAGGGGAAAGCTTTTTCCTGTTTTAGCAAAAAATGCTATACTGAATGCTCCGGGATTTGGCAGCCATGGCCGAGTGGGGGCAGCCATGGCCTAGTGGTAAGGAGTGGTAAGGATCTGGTCTTGTGACCAGAAGGTCGCTGGTTCGATCCCCAGACAGGACATGACTGAAGTGCCCTTGAGCAAGGCACTTAACCCCCTGACTGCTCCCCGGGCGACAGTGGATAAGGGCTGCCCACCGCTTCGGGCACAAATTCTCACAGCCTAGTGTGTTCACTAGTGTGTGTGTGTGTGTGTTTCACTGCACAAATGGGTTAAATGTGAAAATCACATTGGCAAATTGGTTCATCTTAATCTTAACCTCTTGTCACTTGTCTCACGACCTCAACCAGCTCAAAGTCCTTTGAGAAGATGTGGAACACCAAGTGTGATCCAAGCATTATCACTCAACATCAGTGCCCAACCTAATTAATGTTGTTGTGGCAGCTGAATAAAGTTCACACTGCCATATTCCAAAATCTGAGGGGTGGGCAGCAACTCCATGATGCTTGTAGTTTTGGAATGACACATTCAACAAGCACATACAGATGTGATATTCAGGTGTCTGCATAATTTAGCCATGTGATGTACTTAATGCATACACTAAGCACATACATGTAAGTTTATACATGGTCTTTCATAGTACTGATCTGTTTCTAGGATCTAAGAAGAACACTACTTCAGATTATCAAGAAGTACAAGAGAACCTTGGGAATGAAATTGATGCCACAGTTGGGTCACTGAACTTGGAAACAGCATCTACTTCAGGTCAACGCTCAGTAGATTTTGTTACTGTAGCAGAAGATTCACAGGCAGAGGAAACATCACATATCATCCCAACATTTATTCCCACTGAGATACCTAAAGAGGAGTTTGGAAGGGGCGATGTTGTTGGACCTGAGGATATCCCGACCGACATTCCACACTTAGAACTTAGTCCTATAGCAAGCCCTGAAGTACCAAGTGTAGTAAAACCCACTGAGCAAGTAGAATTTCCATCACCACCTGGCACTGCAGAGACCATACAACCAATAGAGCCTCC
>BRDA01080675.1:18593-41093 GCA_036984385.1 Crenuchus spilurus | reverse complement strand
AGGCGGTTTGAAAGTTTGCTCTCTCCGGCCAGAGCGACTAGCCCTCAGCTCCTCCAAAACTTAAGCAGACAGTTAGCAGTTAGCGCCGGTCAGGAGGGTAAAACACAAACACAGCGCGCGCCAAGTACACAACACCGTGGTGCATCAACACACACTGTCGGTCACTGTAGGCTTACAGATGTGAAGGTGTTCACACACACACACACACCCCTCCTCAGCAGCCAAAGCTACCCGCCTTATCTCTCCCTCCCACTCGACTGCTCTGTGTTTTATGTCTGCGTCACAACAAGTCGAGAGAGAGACGGAGAGAGAGAGAGAGAGAGAGATGATGATGATGATGATGATGATGGCGTCTCTGTCGGCTCGCTTCTCTCAAGCCTCCCTGACAGACACATTTTAACAACACCAGCAAAAGAGGAGAGGAAAAGAGAGGAGGAGGAGGAGGAGGAGGAGGGCGAGAGAAAGAAAGGAAGGATGAGAAGAACATGACGAAACGGCGTGGCACAGACAGACGGACAGACACAACGCTGACGACTTGACTGACTGACTGACTGACTGACCGCTTTGGCTTCGACAGTGGCGGGCGCGCGCACGCTCGAGCACATCCATATTCTGGAGAGTAATTGAGGCGCGAAAAAGAAGAAGAGGAAGAAGGGGAAAAGGGGGCAAAACAGCGGAGGTCGGACATATTTTCATGTTAAGCTCGCACAGCAGTCTCTGTGACCCCAACAGAGAAGAGTACGACTTTACAGGTAAAGCCCAAATCTTGTATTTCGTCCTTTTCCTCTCCTTTTCTCTCTCTCGCTCTCTTTTTGGGCAGATTTCCAGTCATGTGAGTTAACACACACACACAAAACCTGAACGCTTTGAATGTGTTTTATTTCCTGTCACACTTCTTTACCTTCATCCTGAATGCGTTTTTAATGGGCCTGTGACGGTGAATGCGCTCTAATAGGCTGTTGCATAAGGAAACACTGAGGCAGTGCAAACACAGCCTGACTGCCTCAGTGCTAATGCCTCAGTCTCTCATCATTCAAAGCGCTGTACAGTATACTGTCGCTATGCACTGTGTGAATTTAACCCTTTAGGTCTTGCTCTCAAGGCCCTGAGGGCTTTCCCCTGCACTTTTAACTCCTTTTCTACTTCTTTTAGCTCTTTTTCTACACTCTCTCAAACTATCTCTGTCTGACTTTTTACTCAGGATGGGGGTAGTCAGTGAAGGAGAAGATGTTTTAGCACGCTGGAGTGATGGACTGTTATACCTGGGCAATGTCAAAAGAGTAAGTCCTGAGTCTTTAAGCTCAAAGGAATGGTTCTAGACGTTTTCTATTAGTTCTACATCACTAGAACTTTAGTCTTTGCACTTTCTAACAGAAGAACTCAATACTCACAGGCTAGCTGATGTGCTTTCTGACACACTACGCTCTTAAAAGAGATGGTTCTTCAAGGGTTCTGTGGTAAAGAAAATGGTTCTGTATACAACCATGAAAATTGAAAACCCAAATAGTTATTTGCATGGTGAAATGGTTCTTCAGATTGATGAGGAATGTGATGTAGATGGTTCTAAACAGAACATTTTTGAACTTGGTTCTAAATGGCACCAGAGTTCCTTTATTATTATAAGCTTAATATTGTAACTACAGTTTTTCAAAAAGGTTCTGTAAAGGACCATCTACAACACATTCTGCATCCATCTGAAGAACCCTTTCACTGTGCAAAGATGGGCTCTTTGAGTATTCATGTTTGTATATAGAACCATTTTATTTACCAGAGAACCCATGAAGAGCCATATTTATAAAGAGTGTGTTTGACTTGTGTTGACACAAGTGGCTGGTTTTATTTATTTGTGTAGTTCACTGTTGTGTAATGTAAGGATTGACTAGTCTGAGACTTTGATTAAGAAGTTGATGAAGTTTGAGTTAGCTGAGTAAGAAGTTTAGATTTTTTGGTCTGTTAATGTGATATTTCAGGTCTAGTGTTTATTAGCAGCTCCAGCTCAAATTTGAGATTTGAATCAAAAATGTAAATATGATTTTGAGGTGAACCATTCCTTAAAACTTAGAGACTTGTTATTTGTTTTATTTGGCACTAACTTGTATTTCATATATGTATTGACATATACAATACCTATGGAGTCATACATATTCATGACCCCACACTCTGACATTGTGTGTCTGTGTTAAATCGTCTGTGTGTCTCCTACTAAAACAGTATGTGCCACTGGTTGCCCGCCACTCATTCTGCTCCTTAGGTAGACGTTGTCAAGCAGTGTTGCTTGGTCCGGTTTGAGGATAATTCCGAGTTTTGGGTCCTCAGGAAAGACATTCATTCATGTAAGTAATCTTGCTTTAACTCATCACATGCTGTGTAACAGCTTTGTGAGATTCAGCACAATATTCTTGACAAGCACATTTGTCAAGAAAATGTTCACAATGTGTATTTTGCATAAGTGTCCACCTGAGTAAATCATCCAAAGTCCTTTAGGACAAAAGAGGGTATGTTTACTGTCATTTTCACTTTCTGATGAGTCTGTCTATACCGGGCATACATTGGCAGCTAGAATAAAACATCTTAACTGAATATTGGCCTTAGGTTTTCAGTTTAGATTAATGAGCTTTTTTATATGCTAATTTCTACATTTTCTATTTCCGTTTTTAATTGGACACTGGGAAAAAATTGAGCATTAAACCTTATGTCTAAATTTCAGCAGTTCACTTTTTACCTGTCTCAAAATTTAAACGAATCCTTAAACTAGGGGTACTACTGATTATTGTGATTAAATATCACTGTTTCACTCTTTAGTCTGGCCAAGTGTCCCGACCACAGTTTGATTTGATAGGTAGAAACATGTCAAGTAAATCCAGTCAAACATGCTTTTCAGTGTTTTTGCAGCTATTTGAAATATTAAGCAGTTTGTTTATGTTGTAAGAGATACATCCTTGTATTTTTTCAGATTACAGATATAAAATGTATAAATAAAGGAATATAAGCCCAAAATATTATATAACAGGACATGACTGAGGCACCTAACCCCCAACTGCTCGCTGGGCACGTGGACAGGGGTTGCCCACTGCTGTAGGCATGTGTACTCACTCGCCCCTGTTTGCTAGTGTGTGTGTGTGTGTGTGTGTGTGTGTGTGTGTGTGTGTGTGTGTGTGTGTTCACTGTACGGATGGCTTAAATGCTGAAGTAAAATTACTCTGTGTGCAAGCACATTGGATAATGATGGTGCACTACTGGCCCTCAGAAACGTATTGGTCAACTACTACTTCAAATGTATCATTTAAACATTTAACTTGTGGTAAATACTTGTACCAGTGTTCAAAAATTGTTACAAGGATATAGGCAAGTACGATACATTCTTGTATGTTAACATCTTAAATGACCAGGACCCAGCAACAGATCTAGGCTTCTGTTCCACTCTTCTATTACTCTATCTTACATATGATTATCTCAACCAATTAGAATTGCTGCCTGTGTAGTTATTGAGTAATAAGCTATTGGTGGTTATAAGTCTAGCATATGAAGTAGTGAGTTTTAAATGAATAAAGGACAAATCAGTTCCATTCAGGCCAGATGTTTACTGGTTTTATGTGGTTGCATGCTTCTTCTTGTGGACTTTACCATGTTGACTTGACATCTTTGCTACATTGAATGATATGAAACTTTTTCTGGAAAAAGAAAAAATGTAAACGTCTGTTAAGCAAATTAACTTGATATGCATTAACATTTGTGATGTGAGAAAAACTCGATATACTTGAGTATTGCAATATTATGTTTGGTGCAGTTTTAATGAATATGTTACATGTGAAGATTGGTATCAGACAGTGGTTCATTTTGTGTTTAAAACCCCCACCACTAGATAGCAATGTTCTCCACGTCAATATAAACGATATAACTTAAAATTTGATACAGAATGTCACATTGGATGCAATATTCCAAAATGCCAAATATATTAATTTGTAGTGTACGGTATATGTTATGTAATATATATACACAATGTGGTGTAGTACCCCCCCGACGTTATATACGTCGAAAATCTCACAATATATTGAATCAACCCCTGTATCGAGATGTGTATTATGTAGCCAGATTCTTGCTAATACACATACCTAATCAGCAAAATCTTTTGCTTTATATATTTTATATTGCATATATTTTATATTGCATGTATCCTCAGGTCAGTATGTTTCATTCATATGACAGTATTCCTGCTCTTGCACTAAATCTCATTCTCATTTCTTCTCTCCATCAGTCTCAGCTAGTGGAGAGGAGGTCTGTTGTGTCTGTGATGGACCACCACTTAAGGAGCCTCTCATAAACTGTCTCAAATGCCGCCACGGTAAGCAAACAAGCGAGCATTCGCAAAACTTACTATTTAATGTGTGATTTCTGATTAGAAGTCTGCTGGAGTGGATTTTTCATATTTTAATCTAAAACTTGGGTTTTTTCTAAAGTCACCTTTCCTAAGAGAAGATTTCACTTCTATAGTCCAAAATCAATCACAACCAGTGACATCATATTTGACTGACTACTACTGGCTACTTAATTTATAGAATGCCTGGTGGTGGTTGGCTACTTGACTTCACTGCATTAAAAGTGACATCCACATACAGTGTTTTACTGTTTAAATTACATACGATAATAAATTATGAACATTTGTAATCAATTTGCTCGTTCTACTGTGGACTTTTAATGGCCTCCAGGATGCCCACTTGTGTCTTTGTACATGTGCCATTTTTCAGATCGTAAATGGTGGCAAAGTCAGTTCAAACATTTATATGCAAAAATTTGGTTTAAGTTGTCAACAATATTGATAGATCTTGGATGAAGATCAATTGCTTATTTATTTCTACAGCATGCACCTTTAAATATTCATTGCCTTTAAAACATGCAAGACTACCGGTATACAGTGTGCAGTATTCAGTACTTACTCTGTGAAGTGCTATTCTAAGCCTCTCTGTATTATTTCAGGTTATCATCCACAGTGCCATACTCCAACCATTGAACCCGAGGTTGACAGCAGCTCCTGGATCTGTCGCCAGTGTGTCTTTGCTGTTGCAACCAAGGTTGGATATGCAGTGTGTGATATGATTTGAAGAAAATATTGTGACTATGTTGAGATAATATTGTACCGTGTGCAGTATGTAAAAAATGCAAATATGCATTTTTGCAAGTTAATCAATTATTTAAAATAAGTTTGGTCTTCTTTACTGTAATGTTCAAATTATTTTATGAAAATACTTTGTAATTTTGTCGGCATGGACACCTTGATTAATCAGAACAGTCACAGAAATGCTCATCTAGAACTGTGATTTTCTTACATCAGTAAAAAAAATTGTGATTTCACAAAACAATTGAGATTTCACTGAAGAAGTAACTATGCAGATGTACTGTCAGTCATGAAGTTGAGCAGTATGTGGGCATGTTGATGTATTTTTGCTTAGTAAATGTACATAGCAATTCTGTGCAGTTCACTTTAGGAATTGTCCAATATGTTTTTTTAAGGCTGACACAAGTTATTATTATTCATCAAAGACAATATTCCCAATATTTGGGATGGATATTTATTTTATATTTTATATTTATATTATATATATATATATACAACATATAGTAGTTTAATAATAGAAATAAAAAAAAAGAGTTGCTAAATGCTAAAAAGCACATTTGTTTGTATTTACTCAACATACGGTCCACATTTCTACCAACAAAATAGAGCTGTGAGTGGGACTATGGGCCAAACTAAAGAAGTGTGTTTTTTATTGTGTCAGGTATATAAATACAGTGGCACACGAAAGTTTCTGAACCCTGTAGAATTTTCTATATTTTTATATAAATATGACCTAAAACATCAGAAGTCCTAAAAGTAGATAACGATCAATTAAAACAGATCAGTCACAAATATTATACTTGATCATTTACATATTTAGGAAAATTATCTAATATGAATATTTTTGAATTGCAAAAGTATGTGAACCTCTAGGATTAGCAGTTAATTTGAAGGTAAAATTAGAGTCAGGTGTTTTCAGTCAATGGGATGACAATCAGGTGTGAGTGGGCACTCTGTTTTATTTAAAGAGCAAGTATATATTAACATCTACTCTTCACAGCACATGTTTGTGGAAGTGTATCATGGCACAAAAAAATTAGATTTCTGAGAAGCTCAGAATTAGAGTTGTTGATGCTCATCAGGCTGGAAAGGTTACAAAACCATCTCTAAAAAGTTTGGACTCCACCAATTCACAGTCAGACATACTGTGTACAAATGGAGGAAATTCAAGACCATTGTTACCTCCCCAGGA
This sequence comes from Crenuchus spilurus, assembly GCA_036984385.1. Taxonomy (NCBI): domain Eukaryota; kingdom Metazoa; phylum Chordata; class Actinopteri; order Characiformes; family Crenuchidae; genus Crenuchus; species Crenuchus spilurus. The sequence goes on along the minus strand of BRDA01080675.1, from coordinate 34,788 downwards.
GTGGTCGACCAACAAAGATCAATCCAAGAGCAAGACATGTAATAGTCTGCAAGGTCACAACAGACCCCAGTTTATCTTCTAAGCAACTGAAGGCCTCTCTCACATTGGCTAATGTTAATGTTGATGAGTACACCATCAGCAGAACACTGAACCAGAATGGTGTGCATGACAGGGTTGCAAGGAGAAAGTCACTGCTTTCCAAAAAGAACATTGCTGCTCATCTGCAGTTTGCTAAAGATCACGTGGACAAGCCAGAAGACTATTGGAAGAATATTTTGAGACCAAAATAGAACTTTAGTTTAAATGAAAAGTGTTATGTTTGGAGAAAGAAAATTACTGATTGCCAGCTTAAGAACCTTATCTCATCTGTGAAACATGGTGGTGGTAGTGTCATGGTTTGTGCCTGTTTTGCTGCATCTTGGCCAGGACGACTTGCCATCATTCTACCAAAAAATCGTTCTACCAAAGAATGGTTTAAGAACATAAACGGAAACGTTTAGGACAGTTATTGCTGCAAAGAGGGGTCAAAACAGATACTGAAAGGAAAGGTTCACATACTTTTGCCACACAAATATGTAATATTGGATAATTTTCCTCAATAAATAAATGACCAAGTATAATATTTTTGTCTCATTAACTGTTTAACTGGGTTCTGTTGATCTACTTTTAGGACTTGTGTGAAAATCTGATGTTTTAGGTCAAATTTATGCAGAAATTGTACAGGGTTCACAAACTTTCAAGCACCACAGTATCTACCTAACAAAAATGCTGCAATATTGGCAAGGAAATGGGAGTCCCAAGCCCTGATTATCAGACAGGGCAGATAATATTTCAGCCCCTAGTGCACATGTATTTGATGGACACATTGTAGTCCTGTACTGCAGCATTGGAGAGAGAACATTTGAGATGTAAGGAAACTATAAGGATACATTTTTGGCAAATCTATGCCAATGCAAATCCTGACTTTTATTGGGAGTCTTTGCAAATATCTATGAATTACTGCTGGGCTGTGTGTTTATTAGGTAACAGTGCTCTGCAGGTGATGGCTGGAAGTCTGCTGCTCTAAATGGGCCTGTTCTTTAATCTGTCCGTCATTTCTCGAGTTTTACACCCCCAGTTGACAACCCTATTTGACGATAGAAATCTTATTCGTCTGACCTTAGTTCAGAAAATATAATGACTTTCCCTTTCAGCTGTTCTTTTCCCAACTCCAATCTTCAAATAAGATCTTTATTAAATGTGCTTACATGACAGGGGGTGGGGGTGGGGCGAGGGGGCTGAGTGATGCGAAGCATTGAACTGACAGGCTGTGTTTCATCCTAGAGAGGGGGAGCCTTAAAACGAGGGCGCTTTGCCCGACTCATGCAGTTAATGAAACTGAGGCTGCCCTATCAGCTGTCGTCTTTAGACTGGGACCCCCAGCACCTGACCAACCAGCAACAGTGTTACTGCTACTGTGCCGGACCTGGAGAGTGAGTTAAATCTGCACTGTTCATCGCTGTGTTAATATTTTGAAATACTGCAAAACTTTTGGGATGAATTGAAGATGCCAGCTGTAAATACTGTGCCAGTCAAGTTTGGACACATTAGCATAAAAGAAGGCAAAATGGATTTTGGTAGTTGTGATATTAAAACTATGAAATTAGAAATATTTAGACTCATCCTACCCTTTGAAAACAAAGCCAGACACTCTACCAATTAGCTTGTAATGATGCACCCATAGTAATTAAGATGATGTAATAAATGCGGTACCATGTTTTGAACTACAATGAAATATTTCAATGTGTTGCACTGCATATTTGTCAAAAATAATGATTTTAAGATAATCAGGATAACAGCACATACCAAAAAAGCCTTTTAATTAACATTATGAAATGCAAACATTCAGTCAGAAGTCATCAGCTTTTTTCATATCTGAGAATTTGATGATTAAGTTATAGGTTAAGATATTCCAAAATGGATTTTTTAAATGAAATCCAGTATTATCAGAATGTGTGAAGTGTAAATACATCACACAGATTCTGATAATACTGAACATATAGAATTTGTACTTACAGTTCGGCTATTTTAAATGGCTGAGTCAGACAAGAACTGTGTATGGCTTATTGCATTTGCATACAGTTTATAGATGGTGTCATTGAAATGCAGACTGATTTAATTAACACCTAATTTAGTTCCCCAAACCTGCTGCAAAGTAATTGCATCTTCTTTTATTAGGTGGAACTTGAAAATGTTGCAGTGCGGCAGTTGTGGACAGTGGTTTCATGAAGCTTGCACCCAGTGCCTGACTAAACCTTTGCTTTATGGAGACAGGTGAGGATATTGGTGGCATTAAACTGTGCCTGTGCTGCTCTACTGATTTTACATACGAGCCTCTTTCCAATCTCCCGTTAAGGTTTTATCAGTTCCAATGCTCTGTGTGTACAAATGGCCCAGAGACTATTCAGAGACTGCCTATGACCTGGTAAGATCATCTTTCTGTTTACTGTAATCAATCAGCAAATGTGCCATTAATCTAAAAATATAGGATTTGAGTGCTAATGGCTTTTGTAAGTGATGTTTTTTGTCATTTTGTTCCATCCATCCAGGGTAGATTTGGCCCATTTGGTGCTGTATCATCTGTCTCTGTGCTGCAAGAGGAAATACTTTGATTTTGATCATGAAATAATGTCCTTCACGAATGAGAACTGGGATTCTTTGCTGTTGGGCATGGTATGAGGAAAAATTTGTATATACATACATGCTAATCAAACCAGCCCTAAGGAAAAGACACAATTAAATATAGCACAAACTCCACAGTCTATGAGGTTGAGCCTCCATGTTTTTCATCATTTGATCATCTTGTCTGTATTTTTTCCCCAGTGTAACTAAATACAACAACATTGTACTGAAATGCGTGTTTCACTGCATGCATTTTTATAGCTGATGGTTATTTATATGCATGTGACTGTTTCTTTGTGTTCTTTTGGTCCCTCAGTTGTCTGATACACCCAAGCAGGATCGCTGCAACAATCTGCTCAATGCTTTAAATTCCCACAAAGACAGGTGAGACAAAGCTTATATAACCAGTGTAATTTTGTCGGATCTACTTTAAACCCTCTGTATGAGTGGGCTACTTTATTTCAGCAGAAGTGTATTGTCCTAATTATGCCTGAGGAATCACTGTATTATGTAATTACAGACAATGTGGGTGCGGTTTTATCCTTTACGTGATAGCAGCCTAGCAATTACTGCAGCAGTCCCCAGGTCATTTTATCAAATTTGCAATATATTCCTGCTTTATTGCATTGCACACAATGCACAGAACAGTACCCAATGATGTGCTTTTGCTTTAATAGTTCACTTTCTCACCGAGCACTTTCATATACCATAAAGGTTTGTCTCGGGCAAGGAGATCAAGAAGAAAAAGTGTCTTTTTGGCCTTCAAGTACGAGCACCTCCCCCACTGGCGTCTGACTCATCACCCCTCATCGCTGACCAGCCTGTCAGTATCACACACCGCAGAAGGTCAGTACAAGGGCCATGCAAAGCTTTCACATACCTGAACACCAGCCAAATACAGTCATACATTACTGCAACAAGGACATAGTCATATGTTGTATAATACTTAAATATTACATTGCTTCCGAATTGCTCTGTATGTATTTGAGCACATTTGTTTAACTTCTAAAAGACTTCTAAAACATTTTGATCAGTTTTGTGTAGCAACATCTTTGCCATTTTCCTAGAAGGACAGACCCAGTATCATATTCATATTATTAATTTATTTATAAAGCTTATGTGCAATATTTAAATCACCAAGGGGCAATTATACCATGTACAGTCATAAACAGTTATTTAGTTGTAAATATTCCTCACAGTTGTTTTTGATAAGTTGTATCATCATTTTCTATATTGTTAAATCTATCTAATGCCTGTTTCTATCTCTGAGTGCTTTCTGCTATCCCTTTGATGCTGTGACAACTGAATTTCCCCACTGTGGGACTAATAAAGGCTTATCTTATCTTATTCAAAAGTTATCTAGCAAGCTACATGGTTTGTTTAGTTTTTTTCTTTAAAAAATAATCAAAATGCATTTGTGTTATTTGGGTTGTTTTGAATTACTGAAACATTTTCTGCTGTTCCAGCTCCACAGAGGAAACTCATCAAGGTTACTGAATGATCTTCTGTCATTTGGTCCACAGCCCCCTGTCACTGCCATGCCAGAGACGAACGGTGGGGCCCGAGTCTCGCAAATCAAAGCGGCGCATTGTTGAGACACAGGTCAGTGCTTCTGTCTTTAACTGCAGCCCGGTCAGGAGGAAGAGCGGCAGGGGCCGCGTCCACCTGCATTGTAAATGAGCTCCCCTCAAACGTGAAAGTGACCCAGCCAGGCGATAAGACTCACCTGTTAACTTCAATTGTCTTCGTGTTTACATTGCACTCATGGTGACACACTGGATATTGCTGGGCTACCATTTTACTTACTGGTAACCTTAGAAGCTACAGTTGAAACTTCATTTAGTAAACCATGTCATGCTTTAATATGAAGTATTTCTCACTTTTAAGATTAATCATGAGTTCAGTGTGATGAAACATCATTATGAATGCAGTCTTCTGTGTAAAGAAAAATATCCGTTATACACTATCCGTCCAAATGTTTGTGGACAGCTTTTAAAGTTGCACTCATTGCTGACACAGATGTGCAAAAACACACAGTTTGTATAGTCCCTGTAGGGAAGTACTGCCAATAAAATATGACTTTCTGGAGTAGATAAACATCAACATATTGACACCTTGCCTAATGCCAGGCATGAGCTAGATGGGAATAAACCCCCAGCATTGAGCTATAGGATGATGGTTCTCCATCCAATACTTTAGGGATGATTTGGGGAGCTTGGGATGACGTGGGATGGTTGTTATCCTAACCTCACTAATGCTGTTGTCATTGAATGCAATCATGCTCACAGCAGTGCTGCAAAATCTAGCCTTCCCTGGACAGTTTTCTCTCCAAACTGCTGCGTACTCACCTTTTACTGCTGCGTCTTCCTTTCTGTCCTTGACGCACATGCGCAGTATTGATAACCGGGGTAGCCCGTGGATGATTATATACAAATATTATATACAAACAGGCTCAAAAGAGTACCCGCGACTGAGCTCAAAAGAGTGGGCCAAGATCATTTTAAGAAAATGAAAGAGAAACGTGTGAAGAACTTGCCTTCCACGGCAGCACAACTGCGATGCACGAGCACCTGAAAAGGAAGCTGTTGTGCCTGATTGTGACAATGATGAAGAGAGACCGTTATCTCGGTAAGCTAAATTGCTAGTTAGCTGCTAAACAGCGTAAACAGAGAGTTAACTTGCTGCTTTCTCATATTTATAGCTGTAAAAGTTAACATTAGTGATGACGATTTGATTCGTCAGCCTTAGAACACATTCATGTGTTTTCTGTAACATTATAACAGTCATGTGTTTGAATAGGAATGCTAATGCTAACGTTTCTAACGTTATGTTTCAGTGCTATGTTTACACTTTATGCTAAACAGTTAAATAATTGTTTGTTGCAACAAGCTGCATATTTCATTAAAGGTTTAATGAACTATGGTCTTAATTGTTTTTATTTTTAGTTAGCATAGAGCTGAAATCTAATGACGGTTATATAATAACAGCTGCATTTGCTGCAATAAGATGTATGTTTTATATTCAATAAATGTATGATCCGATTAGTCGACTAATCACAAAAATAATCGGTGATTAGTCGACTATAAAAATAATCGTTTGTGGCAGCCCTATCTCCAACATACATTTTCTAATATCTTTGATTTTGGAAGAAACAGTGAATAATGAAGTGTCCTAATACTTTGGTCTGTATAGTGTTTGTCAAGCTTATGTGTTTTTTAATTGACATTTACTGATATGTTTTTTTAGGACCAGCACTGATACAGATAGTTAGCATGCAAGGACACTGATAACCAATAATTAGGACCGATATTCATTTACCATAAAATATTTGTAGTGTTACTGTTTACAAGGATGTGACATCACACAACATCAAATGAACATAGTTTAATATTAGAACGCTCTAAAAATGAATTGCACTATTTATTAACGGCATCATAAATAGTGTAGCAAAACAACAGTATTTTGAGTTTTTGTGCTCATATAGGTTTGACTTACATTTCCATTTATTTCAGAAGGGCTTTCTGACATGTGGGTACAGGAAAATGAAAGTATGGTTAGAGATGGAGGTCGTCCAGATGCACTTTGCAGTCGATTACAGTTTGGCCAGGTGGCACTGGCACCCTGACAGTACAGTGTTGCTAGAGCTTGCAAATTTAAAGTGGCGGCACATCATCTGTACATGCACTGAAATATTTTTGCTTTCTTCTATATGGTTGTATAGCAAAGAAAGGTCTGCATAGGAGAAAGGAAGGGAAAAGGAATGTTAGAACAATCCATAAATACAAATCTTCTGTCTGTGTAATAATATGAGACACAAGCTAAAGCACTTCCCCAGAATAATAGAACATTTGCAGCAGTTCTGACTTTGATGCGTGCTTATCTGTCCATGTTTCAGTGAGATTATGGGTGGTTTTGAGATGCTGTGTCATGCTGCTATTGTCAAATGACTTGTGCAGAAGGGAAATGCACCACAGAGTAATGCCATCATTTAGATTCTGCATGAGTGCTGAAACTCTGACACTGTGCTCTAACACACTGCTGCCATGCACAGAGCATACACTCATCCACAATATGCTCTCACTCACCCTTGATTATTAGGCTTCTCATGCCAGAAAGTACTGATCTATGTTAAGTCTCCTTTGTCCTTGCCGTTATATTTAGAAGCATATAACATGCAAAGAATCAATAGTAGATCAGTATACTTACTCATAATTGGGACATACAACTTTGCTTACATTTAGTTAATCATTTAAGAAGCTATCTCTTTGGAAACTGTAATGATGAATATTTATTTTATTTACATTTTATGAGGTGCTTTATCACAATATGATTTCCTGAACAGAAATAACCTTCACAGGTTAAATGTATCAGAAAAATTAAACAAATTCTAAAAGAACTACCAATTCGTAACCTCTGTTTTCAGTCATTAATTAGCATTTGTACAAAACAGTGCTAAACAGATTTTCTTAATGTGTGATAAACATGAATAACTAATAGTTTTGCTAATCTTTAGCAATATAATTTGAGCAAAAGCTGAATGTACATATGAGTTCTACATTTCCAAGTCTTTTAAAGATATTTCATGACTCCTCAAGGTTCAGTCCTCAAAATAAATAAACCTCCACATCCTAAACCTAGGAGAGAAATCCAAAATGCGAATGTTGGCTGGTCCTTAATGTCTTTCAGTCATTGATTACAATGTTAGCATTTGTGTTTCTGGGTGAGATATTTCTGTATACTGTAATCAATACTTTTCTGTCTTCTCCAGCCCTGCCCACCAGGAGTTACTGCCAACCCGATAGATCTGGTGCCATGTTGCCATGGTTATGTAGGTGGGGCAAACATCTACAACTCCCGGAAATCTGAGGAGGAATTAGGCTTAGGGTTAGTACTGTGTCAGCAAAAATATTTGGAGATCATAGTGATGGCTTGACACTGTCTTTAGTTGCTCTAATGCAGGGGTGGCCAACCCTGGTCCTGGAGAGCCGCATTCCTGCACAGTTTGGTGATGTCACTGCTCTGACACTACAATTAAACCTGCTAATTGCCTGCTGAGTTGAATCAGGTGTGTTTGATCAGGGAGAACACCAAACTGGGCAGGAATGCGGCTCTCCAGGACCAGGGTTGGCCACCCCTGCTCTAATGAATTATGTATAGAAACTAGATAAAGATAATTTTTAACTGATTTAGGGTTTGTAAACAGTTCTTGGCTGATGAAAGTGTTGGTCAGTACTGTGTCGAGTCTATATATGAAATGTCTGTTTTGTTTTTAACAGGTCTCCTCCCAAGCGAATGTTTGCCCTGTATCACCCATCATACAATGGATCTCAGGGTCTGTCTCGAACTCTGCATCACTACAGGTTTGTAAACATACTTACAAATCAGTTGGTGTTTTTAATGTCTACAGTTGTCTGGGTTGTAGCTCATTGCTTATGTTTAATAGCTAGCCCTTTATATGTAGTCTTGACAGATATGTAGCACTTCTGAAATTGATGTTTGTAATAACATCACTAATGCTTTTAGTAAACTCTGAAATATAATTACTGGAACTGCAGATGATATTCATGCTCATATAAAGATGATCCAACTTTTGAAAACATTTTGCTATTCTAGACAGGTTACTCTTCATGCTGTCAGTGTATCAGTGAACTTCTCTGATCTTCAGCTAAATGCCACTTCTAGTTAGATGCTTGCCAGGTTTTTTTTGTCAACTTCTTAAGATATTTTGGGGCATTCTGTCTTAAGTAAATGTTTAGACAGCTAAGCTTAAAAAAACTTCAGTCAAACTTTATTTTGATGGTACTGTACAGCTTATCAAAATGCTCAGATTGTTAAACTATCTGATGACACTCACTTTATCAAACTTTTTAGGTTTAGGGCTAGAATTAGGATTGCCTCCTCCGTTGCCTGTGATGCCGGCCACCGCCTCTTTTCTAACTACCACAGATACACCGTCACTGGGGAGCCAATGTGCTTGGAGGAAAGCGCAGGATTCCTAGCTCTAAATGGCCCAATCAGTAGATGCCTGAACCAGCGGTCATTGCAATGTTACAGTGATAGGGAGAGAGAGCGCCATCTACCCACCCAGAGAGAGCACGGACAATTTTTGCTCTCTTGGGCCCCGGCTGTTGATGGCAAACAGCATGACCGGGATTTGAACTTGCGATTCTCTGGTCATAGTGTCAGCATCTTAGCCTGCTGAGCCACTCAGGGCCAACATAAACCAGAGTATGTTTTTAAAAAGGTTATCCTGTCCTACTTCAGTGAACCAACTTCAGTGAAGCAAGTGCTATAGCACTAATACAAGTTCAAATCACATGTCCACTACATTCCTATGTTCCACAATGCTTTGCACAAAATATGCGCTAAACCTCTGATGGAGAATAATCAGCTGTACTAAAGCCTATAAGCTCACTCTTCTCCCATTGAAAATTGAGCTTCTGGAGCAGCAGTTTTTGTGAATTTTATCAAAGTCTCCAAATGTCAAATTGGTTTTATTTTGTCACATTATCATCTGCCTTATCCCGTCTCCTACAGTGCAGAGGACCCTTGTCGACTTCCAGCTCCCTGCCTGCCCTTCTCGCCCACTCATTCAGCTGGCCAGAGGTTCGAGCAATGCCCTTCACTGTTTCTGCGTGATATGAGTCCCTATCCCAATGGAGTGGGTGTGGACGGGCCTACAGGAAGAGGCTGGGGTGGTGGGGAGGCTGTCAGGATTCTGGCCAGACGCATCACGCCAGATGGAAAGGTCCAGTACCTAGTGGAGTGGGGAAATGTGAGAGTTTACTAACAGAGAGAAAAAAGAAAGTGAATGTATATGAGAGAAAGATAAAGGAGGCAGTTGAATAAGTTAGAGATAATGAACAAGAGAGTAGATAACTTTCAACTGTAAGGAAGGACAAAGGCAAAAGCTGAATCTGTATGATTATGATTATGTGAGGGAGGCTACAGCAATGCTGACAGAGCACTGGACTCATGGCACAGCAAGCAAAAGATAAAAAAACAACAAATCCAGGTTGAACTCAACAGCAACTTCACTCTGTGGGATTATACTGTTAGATCTCTTTCCCCCACAGTGTCTCCTATATTTTGAATACTGTTAGAAAACACCTTTAGAATGCCTTGAAACTTTACTATCATGGTTTGTATTATATATATACACAATATAAGCTATTCATGGTAATTATATGTTGTTTATGCACTCACCACAGTCCAAGAGAGCTTTATTGGGAGGTTATAAGGTACACCACTAATTGTAATATTACGTTTAATATAGAAGAAGGGCACCCTTGAGAAATACTGATAATCTGAGTCTTAATTAGGTATTCCTCATAATATGCAAACTTTTTTGATTGATGGCCTAAAAAGAAGATGAACCTTCATTATTCATGTTATTTTCAAGTACACCTTCAAGTGCTCAAGCTAGCAGCACCTTCTTAGAACATGACACACATTGAGGAAGATTTTGACAGTTAAAGTTAAAAATTTACATTTGACTGCTCGTACATGGAGACACACTCCACCATATTTAAGACACACAGATATGGCTAACTAAGTTAAACTGAAACAGAACTGCCATTTTAACTCGCTGCCATTTCCATACCTAATTCTGTTAGCCAGTAAAAATATTGAAAACATTCATTCTGTAAGTCTTCAAATATACTGTCTAACCCATCAGCATGTGTGCACTGAAAACAACTGAAAAGCTGAAGTTAAAGAGATCAGCTAGAAAATGTTTCTGCAGTTTTTATATTAGCTCAGTGAATGTAATCACTTTTGATTTACTTTTTCCTGATTCAGCTACACTGAGCTAATTTAAAAGTTTTAGATGTGGTAATTGTGTGTGTGCAGCATACTCAAATGATTTAAACAGCCTACTGTAAATCCTGTAACACAAATGGGGGGGGGGAGAGTACAACTATTGCTATTCTTCACATATTTTCCTCAGTGATCTCCATAGAACATTAATATGAAATGATAAGAGCCAAAACATTGTGACCAATTTGTTGGTGGTCCTCTGAAGATGTGTGAAATCTGGCACCCCGGTTGTTAGCAGCAGATCCTTTAAGTACAGTAAGTTGTGAGGTAGCATCACTGCTGTAGTACGTATTGACCACTGCTGACCAGGAACACCCCACAAGCCTTGTTTCAGAAATGGTCCGTAACTATCATCTGACCATAATGATCTGGTCCTTGTTAAAGACACTCGGGTCGCCATTCCTGCCCATTTCTTCCAACATTCAACATTGAGAACCAATTGTCCTCTTACCATTTAATATACACTAGGCCTTCACATGAGTTGTGAGATAATCAGTGTTGAGATGAGATAATCAAACTTATTCACTCATATCTGAGTGGTCAAAACCTTTAACAGTTTTGAAGATTATACAGTATATTGTCACTGTATCTGTCAATACAGTCTCAGAGCAAGATGTTTCTTTCAGGCTGTCAAGTTCCCAAATAATTTAAATATACTGAATACATTTGAGACTCATCTGAGTTTGTATTTCATTTAGTTGTGAATGATGAAGGTAAATATTAGCCTTAATTTAATAGATGTATCAAGGAAACGACAGCCTTAAGTGAAAAAGACATGTTTTGAAATACGACATATGAAGATGTAGTCATTGATTCTGGAGAAAGACTACTGATATTTGAACTCAGCAGCAAAACAAACACACCCCTCCCTTCAGTGCTCCTTCAACAACTAGACATCAACATCTTGTCACCTCTCCACCATTAAAAAGTCTCACTGACATCAACATGGTTCTTTGCTCTTGCTTGATCTAAGAACTTCTTTGTTCTTCAGTTCTTCTCTGGCTATTTCTCGGTCATCTCTTCTTGCTGACAGTCTGTGAAGTTGAACGTATAGCACCCCCCCTTCTCCCTGTCCTATGCACGAGCATGAACATCGCCTGTTACTGATTGGCTGGAATAGTGTTGTGTCATTCTGCCTTAGCCACTTTCTTTGTTTCCCTTTTACTGAACCAGGGCTGTGTATGAACATCAGATTTTACTAGAAGCACACTCACAGAAAAACAGCTAGTGGACATTGAGGAGATATTGTCAGAATTTCACAAAAAGAGTACTGGATAAAAGTTGCTAACTGCACCTTTAAGTAAGGTGTACTGTAAACCTCTGGGTCATTTTCAGATTAATATGTGCCTGTGAAAAGCAGTTGTGTTACAGGATTTTGTAGTTTCATAGTAATTAAATTATTTGAGAAGTTTGGGTTTTACACTATATGATGTTCCAGTTACATCATTTATAGAACATAAATAACAACCAAGGCCTTTGGATGCAACTGTACATGCCTGTGGATGCAAGACGTCTCTGCATGGAACTCATAGGAACCACCACGGTCCTTTACAGAATAGAGACAGATTATTTCCTCTGAATAGGACTTGAGTCAGTTTGAGCAGAAGTTCCTCAAGAGAAAGTGGTTAACTTCATCAGTGGATGAAACGAATGTACTGAATGTTTTTTTTTTTTCATGAGAAATTACGTACAATGCACCTGTGAAGTGTTTTTTAGGCCATAGATGGATTTTTAAAAAACAATTCAGGGTTAACTTTAAAGTCAAGAGACAAAAAAGCAAGCTGTACTCTTCTTTTTGTTGTTTGTTTTTTGTTTGTTTTTATCTTTTGGTTGAAATGTTGTCAAGTCTTAGTTTGGTTCGATGTTATATATGACTTTTGGTCAAATTAAGTTTATACAGTGTGTACAGTAGGTCAGCACCTCAAATGTGAACGACTAATAAAAACATTGCTCATCACATCGTAGCAGGAATCTAATGAGTAGCCTGTTCTTGACCACCACACATCCATTACATTTTTCCATCTGGAGATGTTTGTGTAATAAAGATTATCTCAGAGAATTAAAAAAAATAGTTTAAGAAAGCTCAGTCATGATCTATTACTACTAATTATGGCTTGACTGAGATGTTTTTGTGTTTGATACCAATTGTTAGTAATTAAGGACATTGATAACCTATATTTGGACCTGATATTTATTTATTTATATTGATTAATTTGGTATTTGTAGTGTGAAGATTGATAAGGATGCAACTCATTCTTATAGTCTTAGTTACATTAAATGAACATAGTTTAATTTTAGAACAATAAAAATAAAGCTATTTGAGATTTGAGAGTGGATTGAGTTTTCTTGATATGTGGTCCACATTACTATTAAATAGCATTGCGTATGGGACATTGGGTCAGACTAAATAGTGTTTCATATTTGTCAGATATTCACATAGTTATGTAAAAAAAAAAACACTTCAGCATGAAAACAGCTCAGGTGCTGATTCTGAACATTGGAAAAAATGTGATACCGACTTTTTAGTCAACCTGCTATGCTAACAACTTACACTCCAGTCGCACTATTCAGCACCATGAAACTGATGTCATGCATTTAGTACAGATTGAGGAAATGAAGTATATATATTTTTAAAGTATGCTTTAAAAAATTAACACCTAGCAAAATATTTTAATGTTTTGCATATATGCAGTCATATCAGAATATGACCACCCCTAGTTTGGAATGATTATAGAGTATTGTGTGAAGGGTTGTAACATCTTAAAAAATCCTGACTTCCTGGGATGTTCTAGAGCTGCTGTAGTGAAGGTGTACTGAGAATGGACTTCTTGTAAATTGAGTGCCTCCCAATGGCATAACAGTGATGCCCCACAGGCCACTGATGCCAGAGAGGAAAGACAACTCAAACAAGTGGTACAAAGCAATCAACAAGCCACAGTGGGCCAGTTAACCTCTATACAGGAGCAAAGAGGAGAGTGTCAGGGATCACCATTGAGGGAACACTGTTAGGTCTGAGCCTGTATTGGAGATGCATGATTAAGGTGGTCATAATATTCTGATATGACTGTAAATGTTAAGATAAAACCATATTAACAGTTTTTTTTCCACAATAGTTTGCTACAATAAGAAGTGTGTTGGTAATGATGGCATTTAAAATGTCACTGTCCAATCAATTTGAGTCAGTTGCACATAAAAATGTGGAATAAAGTCCTTAGAATGAACAAAATACTGCACTATAAGAGGTAAATTACCTCTGTTGAAATATTTTCCTCTATGCAGGATACAAAAAGTGACTCATTGTATACTTATTTATCACTGTAATGGATCAATCAACCAATTCTGGACTGCAGTTATATTCAGAACAGCAGGTCCCATTTGTTTTGCATAGGGAATGTCATTATGTATTTTTGCTTCACTCATGAAAAGAAAATGTGCCACAGGTCCCTTCACTCAACAACGGCAGCAGAGTCTACAGATACTCATTCCAGCACTGCACATCAGCATCCGATTTCACTAATGAGCTCGCCTCCTCAGCTAAGGAGGCGACCATTCTGCTCCTTAACAAAGAAGGGAAGCAAATTAGAGAAATTAGTGCTGTGGTGCATAGTTGGAATAAAGACTTGTGAACAATGCAGCACTCCATAGATCCAGATTAGTATGCGTTCTTTAGGTACGTTTTCCGCACCTTTGGTTTCCTTTCTTAGGTCAGTTAGAGGTAGGGTTTAGACTGGTTAACTGAATAAGGGCTGAACAATATGGACAAAGTACTTTAATATAAATTCCCATTGTATTAAATTGCTACATATTCTGAATACAATATGCTGTTCAGTAAATTTCAACAACCTGGTGAGACTTTAAAAAAGGTGGAACAATTTAAAAAATCCTGCTAAAAATGATTCATAGTTGCTAGACCACTTGAATGCCTTCATTCAACAAAACACACAGAAACTCATTTTGGCCTGTGATTGGACAGGAAAATGTTACAGTAAAATGTTGGGATTAGAGGGCCCATTCACATATTGTAGCCTTCTGTGATGTACAGCAAAAAACCACTCTGTCAATAACAAATCATTGTGCAGTGTTAATCTGAAGATGTCTGAAATGTCATCATCCTGAATGGTTCCTTTACTGGTGGTACCTCATCTCCATGAGATTACTTCTTTGGGTTTAAATGAGATTAGCTCTTTAGTTTTGCAGCAAAGCTATGAGGCTAATGCAACTAAGATGTAATGGAAGCTGTACTCCACAAACGTAGACAACATGTACAGCTCAATGCATTTTGGCAGAGCTAGCTAGCACTGTTTTCATCTTTGTAATGCTCTTTCTATGTAACTGTTTACAGACGCCTAATATCAATTGTACAGTATTCTAGTTAATGAGTTATAAGGGTCTTACTTGTTATCTATATCAAAGCTTGCAGCTCCAGTGCCGCACTCAAGTCAACAACATGTCTAGGTGCTAATTTACCATTTGATTAAAATTAACCTGTCTTTCTGTTCCCTGTTAGAAAACAATTATGTTTTCTATTTTGTGTGCTATTATGCTGCTTACCATCAATGGAAAATTAGTATGCAGTCATTAGCAAACCCAGCAAACGCTGTGTTTTGGATGCTGATATGTGGGTTAACCAGCATGACCATGCTGGCTGAACGACTAAACCAACACCAGACCACCAATAACCTACCATAGACACAACCTACATCATTGTACACCTTGTACAGCGCCTGTGTTTGTGCTAGGCACAGTACTTTAGGTGACAATATCACTGGGACATGCAGAGCTAATAGAATTAGTCCTCCTGTTTGGGGAAAGGGAGCATGTCTCAAATGCAAACTAATTTCTTCAGTGAAATCAAATAACTGCAGTCTTGATGTGATGAGATGTGCCTCTTTCTCTCTGGCATTGCTCTAAAACTGAAGAACTAATTTGAGATGATACCAAGGCTGAATCTCAATAGCCCTCCTTCCTATGTAATACATTTTGTTGGTCTTACGCTAATGACCTATGCACCCAAATACTGTATTTTATTTATAGGTATGTAGGTTTAAGTATTGCATGATACAAGGTATAGGGGGTTGTTACTAAATAGAGAAAGAAGTTAATTTAATCAGTGGATGAAACTAAACCATATTTTGAATACTGAACATATAAAAACAAAATGCTAAGTAATTTAAATCTCAACACTGTTCTCCATTTATGTGTAATTGGGTAACATCACTGTTCCTGAGTTTGTTTCATTGTTAAACACATATTACCAGTTTGACTGTTTAAAATATATTTATTTTTTGCTTTGATTGTAGGATATACACAAGGCCACCAGATGGCAGCCATGTATGCACATTAATCCTTGGTTCACTTTATACCAAGTGTTAATGAAAACACTGGAATGTCTTTTTAGAAAAAGTTATTTGGTGTGTTTTGGAGAAATGGTCTGCCCAGAAATCACATCTAAACCATTTCCACGTACCTCAGTTGTAGGTGATCATCAAGAACATATTTGGAGTGCTAGTCTTGCTAAAAACACTAGATCTCAACAATCACCTTAGTCATTTCTTTAAAAATACATCACAAAACTTCAGTGAGATCTTGTCTGAGGTTTAATAGACACTCTTGTGATTTAAGACACAGTATGCTTGTTATCTATAAAAAAAATATCTATTGTTCGTATGACACAGAATTTAGTGTTCTCACAGATAATTTGGAGTCTGTTCTAGAG
>BRDA01080675.1:3297-18583 GCA_036984385.1 Crenuchus spilurus | reverse complement strand
AAAAGCTCACATAGACCACAAGCTCAAATTTGTATCATCTAGTTTGTGAGACCACAACTGAGATCTGCATGCAGTTTGAGAAAAGTTTTGGAGATGTTATTAGGTGACTTTTTAGTTTACAACATTTAGCGAACACTAGCTGCAGTTCTGATCTAAAGAAACACAAACTGAACGTTCTGGCTCATAGACTATCTCAGTAAATAAAAGTGGGTAAATATGACTGCTTATTCTTTCTTGTTCTCACATGAAATGAAATATGAAAGGGATGTGAAGCCACGGAGACACAACAGTGACGTGTCAGCATTTAAATGAGTTTTAATGCTGTTCCAGAACTACACTCTTGGCCGCAGTGAACGCCATCTTGGCTCTGGTTACCATAGCACTCAGCTTCAGCTTCCTGGGCTATGGCGTGTGTTTGTGTGAGTGCGTGCGTGTATTAAACACGTTGTGGGGACCGCATGTCTACAGGTTGATGGACAAGGCTATTATTAAGGTAATGTGGGTGCTTACTGCAAGCATGGCATATTTTAAAGGTTAAGAAAACTGCAGGAAATGTAAACAAAAGTATTGAACTTGAGCTTAGGTTTAGGATTCAGACGTTAGTCCCTATAAAGTAATGTAAACGTGAACGCCTATGCGTGATACGCATCGACTTAACTGTAACGTATTTTGAAATATAGGTTTAAGGGAAGTTGTGTAAACATGAAACAGACGTTTAGCTGAATTTTCGACGGAAAACGTAGCCTCGTCACCAGTTGAACGGTGGACGGCGAAACTTCGCGTTAGTTTAGCTGTTTATACGTTTGTTCCAACGTTTTATGACGACAGGACGGATAAAAAGAAGCTAAGTTGAGCTTGTAAGGCCTAGTAACCCACACTCATACATTAGACAGATTTGGGGCGTGTGAGAAATATGCCAACACGTAGGCTGAAGGCTGTGTGTGTGTTTGGAGTACTGGGGATGAACCGTTGGTCGTAACGGTCATTCGGACGGTGTCAACCTAGCCTGCTAACACTTTAACCGGGCAAAGCAGAGGGAAACGGTCCGCGTCTAGATTTTGAATTTTAAACTAATACTGGAAAACAGACAGGCGGCACACTCCCTCCTCCACACCCCCTCCTCTCTCTCTCTCTCTCTCTCTCTCTCTCTCTCTCCCTCTCTCTCTCTCTCTCTCTCTCTCTCTCTCCTTTCCCCTCCACCACTATCGGCGCGTGTCACTATCTATGAACACAACATTTCAACAGCTAATGGATTTATAATTCTCTCTCTTTCTCCTGTTATTTTATTTTATTTTATTTTTTTTAATTATTATTTACAATTTTCCTCACCAGAGCACCGCTCTGCGTCGACGCAGCCCATGACCAGCAGGTTATTTTTTATCTTTCCCCCTGTTTTCCTCTCTCCTGTGCCTGAGGGATATTTAAGGTAGCATGTGGAGAAACTGACGAGACAACAAAGAGACTACGTTCAATGCCGTTGGAACATGTCCTATGTTCCCTTTCAAGGTAGGAGAAGTGATATATTTCAACACTGCATCTATCTCTCTCTGCCTCCCTCCCCTTCTCTCTCTCTCTCTCTCTCTCTCTCTCTCTCTCTCTCTCTCTCTTTCTCTCTTTCTCTCACTCACTCTCTCATCCCTGCGCTAGTGCCACCAATAGCTAATGATGCCTATAACATGTTTTCCACTGTGGAGCATTTCTCTCATGTACCATATAACAGTGCCACTCACTGCCTGTGTCCTGTGTTCACTGCTGGACTGTACACACGTTCATGGCCACAGCTAGTGAACTGCCAGTGTGTGTGTGTGTGTGGGGGGAATCATTGCTTTAAGCCAGATCAGCTTGAAACACTTGTGTTAATTCGCCCCCTCTCTGCTGCTTAACAAGTATGGAGCTCACATCAGACACCATTGCAGTGTGGGCTTCTTCTTCCTTCTCTCTCTCCTCCACTTGTGCCACACTTGGCTCTGTGGACCATGCAGGAGTAAGTAGTGTCCACTGAGGTTGCCACAGCTGGATGAGAGTGCACTCACGTTCATTTCTGACCAGTTGGGATGGTGCAGCCGTGACAGCAGCATCAGCACTTTAAAGCCAATTTTCCCATCATATTACAGCTGGACATAGGAGTACACTTGGTTTTTGCTTTGGCTTTAAGAGCCACTAAAGAATCCCAATGGCAGAAGGTAAGAACCCTCGCCTGGGTGCAAGAAATCTGTCGACAGTGACTTTTGGTGCTTCAGCCTTTGTACTATTTTAGTTGAGTTGTATAACGCTGGGTCTAATTCTAGAATTGGTGATTCACTGTGAAGAAGCGGTAACCGCCACAGTGGGAACCTGGTACATACATTACACCGAAAAGCTTTTTTAGTTTTGAATGCTCCAGTAGGGTCACTTGTGCACCGAGTTCTGGAATGAAGATAGTTGCATAATATATCCGAGACCAATTACACGATGTAACATGACATGTATCTGCACTTTTGTGCTCAGCAGTGCTCACATTATTTCATGAATGAATGAAGTGTCAGAGAAGATTCTAGATTTGAAGCAGAAGACAGAATCGCTGGGTTGTAAAAGTTGTTTCAGGGCAGAAGTGATTTATTTCAGCAAGTCTCTTCAATGAGGAGGTAAAGAATGCTTTTATGAACTTTTATGATCTAAAGAAGACAAGAATTTTTGATCTCGTTAGGCAGGCAGTGTTGTATTGTAGACTAACTTTATGGTGTAATTTCTCATTTTTGTACTATTTAGGGCCCTAATTTGCCTTGACATTTTCCTTCTTTGAAGAGTTTCTTGTGAAAATTGACCCTGTACAATGTACTGGAAAAAACAAATGGCCCCAATTCAGCCGTAACAGTAGTAGCTGTATGATCTTTGACGTTAATTAAAGAACTCTTTTTACTGGTTCCAAAAACTGTCAGACAGCAGTGGGAAATATTCAGAATTTGAGTTAAATACTTTTTGTTCTCTAACCATGTATGTGATTAGGCTTAACAGTAAACACAACCATTTCTCAGCTCTAAAAGTTTTGCTTTACTGTACCTTTGGATGCTTAACAGGTTGCCTATGGAATCTATTTTCTCCATGGCTGGAAATGAGAACAGAAGGGTTGAAACACTTGGTGATGTCATATCCATTCACCACTGAATCATCACTAGGCAGAGCAACACTTTATGTAGTTAAGAATTTTTTGTAGTTGTTAGAACTGCGCCAGTCAAATGAACCACAGCAGACAAAGTCTTTGTTCAAGGAACTATCCTAAATTGACTACATTTAGCTGAGCCGACAGGACGACAAAACTCAGTGGTGAAATATGTCCTCAGCAATGGCTTGTTAAACTGTGAGAAATCCTTAAGGATACTGCAGTGAAGAATAGTACAAATCTGCCAAGTAGGAATTATTATCTTATCTACAAATAATGACATATAAAAGCTATTTGAGCATGTTACAGACTGACAGTGTATTTCAGATGACCACATTCAGTGTTTCAGGTGTGAATATCATTCAAAACCATTCAGCAGTTTTAAATTTGCACTCATTGAAGTTCAATGTATTAAACAGGTCACTATCAGTGATGTCCATACCCTTCGTGAGATCTTTAGGATCAACATTTTTAAATGTATAGATACACTCTGTAGAGAAGTTGCTCTATTTTTAAACTATTGTAAATTTAAATTGTTTTAAACACATATAACTATTAGGCACTTACAGGACTTGGTATAGAAACCACACTGCTTTGTGTAAAAACTGCAATAATACTATTAAAATGGTAGTAAATACAATATCTGTAAGACTAGAACTGGACATCAGTACAGAAAAAGCAACCTGCTTGTTCAGCGTATCCAAGAAAGACATTTGTGATGTTTACGTAAATAGCATATGACGACGTCTACAGGAAAACGATGGACAATGACGTCATCTCTGCTTCTATTTTTTGCACATTTGTGTCCATTCACAGCCTACTCTCCCCTACACACGTGGTCTTTCCTTAGTAAAGGAAAAAAGTCCAAATGAGGTTATACCACATTTCAATTGTGTATTTTCTGTAGTTTCTGAAATACAGTCAAAAATGTGACTGTTATTTGTTATGTTACATTTTGTAGAGTAATGTAAATAACAACATGCCATTTAGCAAGCTAGCCAGTTAACATTTGCACAGTGATTGTAGTGTAATTTCTTCACTGAAAAGCTCTCTTCACTGAAAAATAAATTAGAAAAAGACAAGTCAGCATTAAAATAGAATATGTGATTGTGTAACCAGCTATATATCTTTGAAGAAGAGGGGGTCTAGTGTTCCAACCAAGGACCAATATTCAAGTGAAAGTAAAAGTCATACTCACAGACACATGCCAGGAAAGTGCAAACAAATGAGAGGAATGATACACCTTCTGTCGGTGTGGACAGAAATGAATATTTTGCATTTGGTGACTCTTGTTTTATGTTTTTGTTAAAATGTAATAATGGTTAATAAAAACCTGTTGTTTCTTGTGAATGGAAGCTATATACAATTTTGCAAAGATTGTAAACTGCAAAAGAAATCCTACAGTCAATAAGGAACTAAGTGATATGTAAAAACCTGTTGATATGTTGTATGTTTTAAAATTTAGACATTATCCTGTTCTAAATATAAGCATCTAGGTTGGACATAAGGATCCATGGTTCTGTGTTTAAAATCGGTTCTTCATTTTTCATTGCTCTGTATATCTTGAATTAGCGAGATCTAAGATGTTCCTAAAGTGAGTGTAGTTTCGGAGAGCCTAAGTGAAGCTACCTGTAAAGTACTGTACTGTACCTGAAGACACAGTAAATGGCATGATTAGCTAAGAACAGAACATCACCTGCCAAATGTAGACAATCTAAATGAATGCAAGTCAGGTTTATTTTTTCTAGAACTTTTCATAACAAGCACAATTCACAGTAACATATATGTTAAAAAGAGACACAGTGGTGCTTGAAAGTGTGTGAACCCTTGAAGTGTGTGAATTTTCTATATTTCTGCATACGTTTGATCTAAAACTTCATCAGGTTGGCACACAAGTTCTAAAAGTAGATAAAGAGAACTAAACCAAACAAATGAGATGAAATAGTAGATTTGTTCATTTATTTATTGAGGAAAATGATCCAGTATTACATGTTTGTAAGTGGGAGAAGTGTGTTAGCATTAGCAGGTAATTTGAAGGTGAAATTTGAGTGAGGTGTTGTCAATCAATGGGATGACAATCAGGTGTGACAAATTGTGACCTGTTTTGCTGCATCTGGCCCAGGACAGCTTGCCATCATTAATGGAATAATAGATTCTGAATTATACCCGCAAATTCTAAAGAAAAATGTCAGCATATCTGTCTGTAAGCTGAATCTTGAATAGAATGCAGCAAGACAATGACTCTAAACACACAAGGCATTCTGTAAAACAGTGGTTAAAGAAGAAAAAGTTCATGCTTTGGAATGGCCAAGTCAAATTTCTGACTGTAATACTACAGAAATATTGTGGAAGAATCTGAAGCAAGCAGTTAATGGGTTCCTCCAAGGAATTAGCAACAGTCACCAGAAATATTTAGTTATTGCAGTTGTACAGTTATTGCCACACAAAATGAAAAAAATCTAATATTTTTTTGTCTCATTTGTTTGATTTGGTTCTCTTCATCTACTTTTAGGACGTGTGTGACAATCTGATTAAGTCTTAGGTCAAATTTATGCAGAAACAGAAAATTCTAAAGGTTTCACAAACATTCAAGCACCACTGTATATAAACAACAGTGTTTCTCACAGTGCTGCAATAATCCTAAGGGAACATGGGGGTGAGGTTGTGTGGGATTGTATTAATATATATGGATATCCAAAGTGATCTTAGTATTTTTTTATATTTAGCTATTCAGATGCACATACACTACCAGTCAAAAGTTTTAGAACAGTTTTAGAACAGTTTTAGAAAGTTTTAGAATGTTTCAGGTATGCATCTAGTTGTTCAGGGGTTCATCCTACAGCAAGATAATGACCCAAAACATAAATCCAAGCTATGACAGAAATACCTCAGGAAAAAAAGAACAAGATGGTCAGCTTGAAAACATGGAGTGGCAGCACTTAAGTCTTAAGACTTAAACCCCATCCAGCTGATTTGGGATGAAGTGAAAAGCAAAGCAAACCTATAAGACATTAAACGGAATAATTTTCAATAGAAAAATTTAGGTGTTGTAAAACTTTTGACTGGTAGTGTATGTTTTAGAATACCAATAAATATTATCTTGTAATTTAGTGGTGTAAGTTCTTTTACTGATTGCACAACATCAGACCAGAAATGAAACATAATTGTCTGATATTGTGTCTCATATTATGCTAAGTGTATCTTCCAAATTAATGCCCATATAAAATTATTTAAAATGACATGAAAATATGCTTGGATGGCTGTTAGTATAGGTGGTGTGGGGGCACCCGAGTATAGAATACACCAGGGGTATGTCGATCGCGATCTACAGGATGATCGCAAAGGTAGTGTGAGTAGATCGCATGGCATTTAAAAAAATAGACGTCAGCCTATCATCCGTCCTCGCTATAAAGCATCACTTGATTAACATACAGGGAGACTGGTCGAGCACTAGGACCCAGCGGGATTCCAAGCTGCTCAATCTGACTGCCCACAAGCTCATTCGATTGGTTCTGCTGTTTCTTGCTAACGTGTGATTGACCGTTTCTACTATCGCTTCATAAAACAGCATCTGGACTTAAACCTGCGTTTTTCAAGTTGGCCAGCAGTCCGTGTTCACCTGTCACTGTAAGTTGTTAACATGTATGTTTGTTCTGCCTGTGTAAGAAACCTAAAACTGAGCATTTCCATATGGAGTGGAGGAGGAGCTTTTTTTACTGTCATTTTTGAAGTGTGTTTGCCTTGACTGCATTATTCAGCGTCAGCCTTTTCACACGTGAAGATCATTAAGTCCAAGTATAGTTCCACCATGAATGATGGTCATTTGGAGGTTTGCTTGAGGCTGGCTATCAGCAACTATTGTCCAGACTATGCATCCCTGACTGATTCCATTCAGTGCAAGTCATCAGAGTAAAGTACGGTAGGCTAATGACAAAACATGTACACAGTTGTATTGTGTAATATGGGTTCATGTAGTTATTCAAGGTACACCAGCATACACATTGTACACATCAATTGTCAGTATATTTATAAATAAATATATGTCTTGCATTTTTATAGTATGTAGATCAGTTTGACTTAGTCATTAGATAAGTAGCTCACAGGCTGAAAAAGTGTGTGAACCCCGGGGAATACACTGTAAGTGGGAAATATTGAATAAACATAAGCAAGATGTAGGAAATTGAAACAAAATTAAAAGTAGGATCTCATAGAACTCTACAAAATATAAATTGTAGTCACAGTGAGGTTATTCAGAATTTGCCCTTTATTTGTGCCCATTTGTGTGTTGATAACCATATTCATGAACCAGGGCTCGGTTCTTATGAATAAGCACACAGATCTGTAGCTCAGTGGTACAGAGCTTGTTATGCAGATCCTCAAGCAGACACTTCTGGACCTTTGATCTCTCCTTCAGGTCAACGGACTGCTACAGTAATGCACACTTTGCAGAAACTGGTGATTTTACAACACATGCTGTCTGAGACTTCCCCATAGTTACGCACATTTTCAAATGACATTGAACTTCTCTCCAAGGTAAAACATTCAACTGCTCAAGTCTTTTAAAGATGTAATTTCAAAGTCTTTATAGGCAAGTCTGTCCATTCAGCTGCCATCTTTGCAACACCTCTGGACAGTTATTTCAGTCATGCAAAACCATGTCTTTTTGAACTGGAAGTGACTAAACCCCACACTAAAAAGCAAATGTCTTGAAAAGTGATGTCTCTGGTACACTCTGATAAAGATGGTATAAATATACACATATTACTAATTTTGTCTACTGCTCAGAGACATCTAATAATTTAAATACTGTGAAAAGGGTAATTGTTAATAATTTAATTAAAAAATGTAAGCTGTCATTTTATATTCATTAAATGTAAAGTGACATTTGAAGCTAGTTTTTTATGGTTGAACAATAAGTCTTATAGCTCATTAAAGATCAGAAATCCAGAATCTGAAATTATTACAATATTTGAGTAAATTACTATTCAAGCACTGTCAACATTCAAACAAATAACAGTTTGAATTATGTCACTTTATGTATAATAAATATAAAATTTATGACAGTTTAACTCTTTGAACACACATTTTTTCACAATATTAAAATCTTTGGAGATGCACAGGTAGAATACAGTAGGTGGAGATGATACTAGAATGCTACTTGTAATGCTCAATATGGTGTCTGGTTCACACAAAATCAGGTCCTTCTACAAAAAGCTTGCTGACTGACTTCAGTTTGCTGTTAGATTTTCCCAGCGATTACATATGCGATGCAATATGCTGTTGAAATGTTTATGTTTGTGTCTTATCTTTTCATGTATATAGGTCTTTTTTGGCATGAAAAGCTGCCTGGGGATGTTGCAAATATGGCCACCAAGTGGCCAGACTTGCCTATAAGGACTTTGGCATATAAGGACTGAATGGCATACATTCAGAAAAAGGAGTGTGCTAGTTGGCTCTTTTTGTTGAAGGTGGGACTTTCCATGAAGCAGATGCCAGCATTACAAGCTTTCTCATTAATTTTTCAACCAGTGACCGGTTTCCTCATATTATAATGCCTTTGGTAATATGCCCATATTAATAATGACCATGTTTCATTTGTCAGGCCTAATATGGCTGCCCATATCATTTGTCATGAATAGTGTTATTCGGTGTCACGGTTGGACAGCATATTTTCTCAGCATAAGCGCATATGGTGAGCCTTTCCTTCTTTTCTCTCTTGCCATATATGCTAGGGTTGCACTGTATTGCTCGTTAATTATTATAGCAACACCCATATTTCAGTACTATCACAGGACTGTGCCATATGTAAATTAGCCTCAAGTCAGTGACTGAATGTTTTATCATGTATGAGCATTCTGACCAATCAGAGATGTTCTTTGGATGTTTGGATGTTTAAAGAGACAAATGATCCAACCAGTATAAATAGCTTAACAAGTAGATTAAATGTAATGGAAGATGCATTGTAATAACAATATGTAGTGTAAATTAGTTGTAACATATTTCCAAACCAACTACTTAATTCACCCTCTCAATGCACCCTCTCTATAGTTAAAGTGATCATTTTATCTGTATCTGGGTACATTTTTAATTCCTTTTTTTTATCAAGTAATGCATGTTCCAACATGACTTTTCTGTTATGTTCAGTCTTAATTTTTACTGTCATGTTTTTTTTCCTGTTTCACCAAATTTGAATGGAAACCGCTACATAGCACACGTTTAAGGAAAGGAGAGCAGCGACTTTTAAGTATAAGGACTCCCGTCTAAATAGCTCACAGCCCTCTTCCCCAAAGGAGCAGAATTACTCTTCTGAGAGCTTAAATGCTGATATCAGGAGTGTGACATAAGAAGCCCACTAAAACCAAGTGGTGAGAAGAGGTGTCGTGGTGAGGAGTAGACCACGTTCTGGGCCTAATTCAAATTTGCACATAAGAGCGTTTAGCCCAGAGCATAACTTAATGCTCTTTGGCAGAAAGAATTGACTCAGCCGTTTGATTTAAGTTTGCGGTTCCTTTCTGCCAAAAGGTCATTCAGAGCTCAAAATATGATGAGGCTTACCCTTCACAGATAATGATACCACAAGCACTAGGCACCTGATAGTGGAATAAGAGTGTATGGCAGAGTGCAGTCCATAGAAATAGAACAGAATATAAAGAGTACTTTTGGCTCAGTGAAGTTCTGTGTTTCTGATTTTTCAGATTCCCACCACCAGATAAACCACCACATGCTCAAATAATTAGCCTATTCTAAGTTTACTGCATCAGTGGGGCTTTCTGAAGTATTAGTTCAATAGTCCTATTAACAGATATGCAAACTCTTTCTTAATGCTGGGAGAAAATATTCATGATTAATTATTAATAACAGTGATCAATTATTTTAAGTATTATCCTTATGGTAAACATGTTTTGTATTAGCCTCAGGATGTTTCTAAAAGTGAAAGTAGACCTTTTGTGAACACTAGGGGTTGAGCGATTATTGGATCTAACCAATAATTGGAGCTAATATTTAGCATGTTTGCGATGGATGGATCCATTTCCATGTTGATAAAATCATTTTTGTGTTATGCACATATGTGATGTAAACATGAAAAACAACACACTTCTTTATTCTGGCCCAATGTCCCACCCACAACATTATATGATTGGTAGAAATGTTTTCCACATGTTATTGTTCAAATCCAGTGATTGTCAGTGTTTTAGTTATCTAAAGCTCAAAGCACTTTATTTTTTATAATGATCTAATATTAAACTATTTTCAGTTAATGTACTGTAAGCTCTGAATAAGTATTCTTTTACATTCAAACTACAAATATTACATTTATGGACAGTGAATATCAGTCTCAAATATTGATTATCATCCTTGATTAACTATTAATCAGAATTGGTATTGGTATTAAAAAACCCTGGTGTACACCCCCAGACTGTCACAAATGTTTGCTAAATGCAAAATGTTCTCACTTTTTTTAATTTATTATTTTTTTTTTACATTTTTGAATCCCTGTAATAAATACTGCATTTCCAGATTACAATTCTCTTTTTTATTCTGTGAATACTCTGATTTCTTTGGCTCAGTCAGTTCAGTGTGATGCAGTTTTTCCACAGGTGGAGTACAGCAGTTTTATTAGATAATTTCCATAATTGATTTACTGTCTTTATTAAGCATATCCACATTTGTATGTAATTCCTATTGTTAATTTTTATTGGGTGTGTTAAGGTTATCTGTCCAGTGGGCTTATCTCCTGCTGTTGCTCAAAACCGGCATGCAGGCCACTCGTAACATTAGGGTTGAATTGCGATTCAAACTTCACTAAAATACCTTGAACACTTTTCATTAGTTGGCTTGCGGGAGGATTTGAAATTGTTCTGCGTGTCAAATTAGATGCTGATACTGCAGCTCATGATATAATTGCTTAGAAATTAAAATAAAATATTATTAAATCACTCCAGCACAGCCTGAAGCAGGGTAACCGTTTGTGACTTGGATACCCAACCACTGACTGACAGAAATACTGCTTGCGCAAGACTCCCATGGCCCTAGCTTACCTTTTCCTCTAGTCATTTACTCAGCCAGTGTGTACCTTATTTGCATCTCTCAGACAGCAGAAATACTTACCTCCTCTTTAACACCTAAAACTCTACAATTGTGGTATTTCTGCTCACTGTCTCCATATGTTATTATTTGGTCCTCAAGCTGCGGTATAAATACTGTTACATAAAAGCTCTGGGCAGAGTGTCTATTAGAATATCAGTAGTATAAGTATTAGTATCAGTATCAGTGAAAAAATGTTCCAGCTGCTATTTTCAGTGCAAAATCATTTCTGGATGTTGTCATCAGTAGTGTCCTTGAGATTTGAGTACATATGTAGAAACTGTGTGAAAGACAGACTAAGATACATTCAGACAGATGGTGAAGATGCAATGAAGACTGTAGATCCTGAAATTCAGGGGTGCCCAGTTCTGGTCCTGGAAGTCTACCACTGTGCAGAGTTGGGCAAGGTTCACACCATGATTTTTACCCCCGATTTTAGAATCGCTGACTTTCGCAGATTGCCCAAAAAACAACACAGGTTTTGGCATTTGCTAGGCACTGGGTCAGTTGCTATGTATGAACCACTAAAAGATGTGATCCACAAGCTTACCAAGTGATGGCCGATGCCTTGCAAGCCCAAGACAAATATCCAGCAGGTTTTATATGTGGGACTGTCAGTGACTCTGAATCCGGTAGTGTGAAAAGTGTTGTGACTGGAAGTTAGTGCAGTGACTAGCTACAGCCAAGGAGAGTGCAAGACATGGTGTGAGGAGAAAGCCAAGGGCCTTTAGTCAGTTTCTAGTCCATATTTTTATTTTGTGTATTTTCACTGCTAATGTTCACAAGCAACTTGGAAGAACAAAACATGTCTTGTGCATGGCATTGCATCAGTTATCACGTTTTTATGACAAAATGTGTTTTGGGAGAGCACACATACTTTTTGTGGGTTCCTTCTGGTGAGAGATCTCATAATTGAAAGATTCCCAGTTACAAGACAAGTTGTGTAGTGTGAAAAGTACAACAATGTGATGACATGTAGTGTGAACATGACCTTAAGTTCCAACCTTAATCTAAACACCTGATCGAACTATTGAAGGCTTTAAGGGTCGTCTGACTATACGACTCGGGTGTATTAGATCTCAACTCTCCAGGGTGGTAAATCTCCAAGACCAGGATTGGTCACCCCTGCTGTAATTGATTGTAATAAAGGAATACAGGAGTACACAGACAGTGCAACACAAATAGATCAAACCAGTAGGCATTTTACTCTTCAAGACTGATGAAGATTCCTCTCTTAAGAAAACTTTATATGTCAAAAATGGAAAATTTACAGTGGAAACTGTTAATAACATTGCACATATGTTGATGTAACAGTATTTTGTTCCATGCAATGTGGCCATTTCTATTGGTCTATTTGGCAACAGAAGAGCAGTTGGTATTGTCAAATTGTTATATGCTTTTTAAGTCCATATTCACAGATGCAGCAAGCAAAGTTGATTATCTCATAACAGTGCTGCATGTGAAAGTCTGGAATTTATTACATGGTAAGAGAACAGTTGATTCTCTTAGTTACAGTACTGTGTTGAGTGTATGGTGCCACATAAAAAAAAAAGTATCATGAAAAACGTCATTGTTATTCAGAATTCAAAGACCTGAGCAACTTTGGCAAGGACAACATCATTATGGCCAGTTTGAGCATCTCTGAAATGGTAAATTCTGGTTGTGGATCTGGGAATATTTTTGGTTTTGTTGGTTTGACAAGTTGGAGCAGTGCACAAACAAAACAAAAAATGCTATACCCATCCTTGATGCTGGCTCAGGCGTCTGCCATCCGATCCATCAGAGCTAGGGGATCCTGCGCTTTTCTCTGAGTGTGTGGGCTACCTAACAGTGATGTAATGGCAGTTTGAAAAGAGGTGGTGACTGAGTTCACATACATCAGAGGAGGCCTGTGCTAGTCTTCACCCTCCTAGAATCAGGAACATTACAAGTGATTGGGAGAGTACAGAGTAAATATGTCAGTGTTAAATCAACACTATTAGAGTTAAATTAACACTGAGAGAGTTACATTTTGACACCCTCAGTGTTAATTTCACTCTAATCGTGTTGATTTAACACTGACATATTTACTGTGTACTAGCGGATGGGTGGGTTGATTGGCTACCACTACAATGGGGGAAATTGGGCTAAAAAATGCTATTTAGAAACTACACTGAAAATGATGTAGCTTTCTTGTTACTGGGGTGGAATATTAAAGGGTATATCACCAGTACATTTAGTTAGGGAATATAACATTATAATATTTGATTCTGTTGCAGTTCATGTTGTGGACCGTCAGTGTATATGTGTTATGTGTTTGGAGTCTCATGAGTTTACCTTATTCAGTATGTTAAAATGTATATATCTATAGTAGCCCAATTCTGATCATACTTTCAAAACTGATGCACCCAGTAATGCATTGTATTTTACCAACTTATATTGTTATGCATGTACAGTGCCACGTCAGAAATAGAATATCATGAAAAATATTTGCAATGATAATTTTCGAAGGATTGAAGTGAGTCTGACGCACGGATGTGTAAGGGGATAATTTCATTTGAAATGATAAACTTTCATATTTTACATTCATTACACATGAAGTGACATTTTAAGCTGTTTTTGTTGTTTTACTGTTGCTCACTGTCTTCTAGCTCATGAAAATCAGAAATTCACAATTTCAAAGTATTAGAATATTTCATTTTGAGTAAATTACTGTTCAGTAATTTATAGTATCAACAGTATCAACATTAAAAAGCTTGAAATATGTCAATTTACATGTAATGAATAAAAATGTGATACCTTTAAGTTATGGAATTATGAAGCTTTTTCACATTATTATAACTTTTGTAGATGCACTAGTATATACTTCTGCTTAGTTCACGAGGTGAAGGAAAACGTGAATCTTTTAAAAGTATTTGATTGAGAAGAAAATTGTGTACTCACCTTTGGGGGCCAGTTTTCCAGGCCTAACATGACTGGTCCTGAGTATGCTGCTGACTACAGCATTAATTCTTCCTTTATTTGCTCATATTGACAGAACAGAATAGAACAGAATATTCT
Source organism: Crenuchus spilurus (assembly GCA_036984385.1). Taxonomy (NCBI): domain Eukaryota; kingdom Metazoa; phylum Chordata; class Actinopteri; order Characiformes; family Crenuchidae; genus Crenuchus; species Crenuchus spilurus. The sequence continues at coordinate 4,320 of BRDA01080675.1, read as the reverse complement.
ATAATGGAGAGAACCCAGTCAAATTCATTCTGTGATTAGTGTGCTAGTCAGAGGCAAGCTCTGTAAGATGACATGTTAAGAGTGAAGATGGTAGAAGAGTTGAGTAAATGCAGTGAGAATATTAAGTTTCCATTCAGCAAGAGTTCTGTTTTTATGACAGTGTGGTCAGTATTGGACAAACCAGCATATTAGAATTGAACTAATATACAGGGTCAATGAAATGAAGCCACTAACCCATGTGTTGACAGAAATGTTTTGGTGGATTTTCTGTGCAGTCCTGTGAAATGCTCTTCTAGAAGTCAATTTAAGGTAATGACATGAGGCAACAGCATCTGGCAGCATATTACTTGCTCACTCTCATTTTGAGTTTGAGACTGAAGCCTGTCAGAGAATTTGGGTCTAAGATTGCAGGCTGCTATGGTAGTGGTAGTGGGTCTGAGGATGATATTTTTGTTTTTGATTTTTTTATTATTTGGAACAGTGTGCAAACAAAACAGTAAATCCAATCAAATCAAATTTATTTATTAGGCGCTTTTTACAACTGATGTCACAAAGCAGCTTTACAGGGTTAGTAATAACAAACACCAAGCAAGTGGCGACAGTGGCAAGGAAAAGCTCCCTCAGAGCTGGAGGAAAAAACCTTGGGGTTTCACATGGGGGACCCATCCTCCTCTGGTCAACTAATTATAAGTTCGTGATAAGTCATAATCATATGATGTTGTTGTAATGCTCAGGTGAACTGATATGGTAACAGTAGTGGGACAGGAGCAATGTTGAGAATGGTAATAATGATAACAGCCAGCAAAGTCAAATCAAATCAAATCAAATGTATTTATAAAGCGCTTTTTACAACTGATGTCATAAAGCAGCTTTACAGGGTTAGTAATAACAAACATCAAATCATTAATCCCTAATCCCCGGTGAAAAAGGAGGTCGAGACTCCCTCGAAAAGGAACGGTGACAGCGGTGAACGAACCACAAACAATAATGATTGGGACATTTCGACGAAACACTGTAGTCAAC